>CAUYRH010092939.1:0-13316 GCA_963574655.1 Perodicticus potto | reverse complement strand
TTTTTTTTAATTATTTTTTATTGAGTCATAACTGTGTACAATGATTCAAGCTTGGAGTACAGTGTGTGGGCTTCCCATACAATCGGAGATATTTTTATCCACCTGATTAATGTAACATTCGTGATATTTTCTCATTTACTATGTGAAAACAATTTTGATCCGAGAAGATTTCTCCTGACCCTTCACATATGATGTCTTCCTTCTTAATATTACCTGACAAAGATTTAACTTTAATTAATCCCAATTAATCCAACCTACTCTATACCTGCACCCCAGAGTCTGAATAGTTCTAAAAAAAGAAAGTTCATAACTTCACTTGCATTCAACTCTGGCCATCAGTTTCATGGGCACTCCACACTGCCAGGCAATCCTTTTTCACTTCCCTGGTCTGCCTGCTTTCCTATTCTGCATAACAAGAATTTCATATATCTTTTCTCTTCAAACTTCTTATACCCACTGACTTTCCATTCTCAACTGATGACCCTGACTCACAATTATTTAAGAAAATACAAATGAGTCAGAACCTTCATTATCTGTACCTGTATTTTCCACTGTCAAGCTGGTGATAACTGTTAACTGAAGGGATTGCAAGTGTTTGGGTCTCCAAGTAAGGTGTAGCTCATGCAGACACTGGATGGAGCAGCACGTTGCCCACTCGGAGAAGACACAGAGCAAGTCCAGCCTTCACAGTGAGTGTATCTCCCCCAGAAGGTGGGAAGGAGGGGTGGTCTTCACATACCCATCTTGTGCTGTGGGCAAAGGATCCTGTTTCCTTTTCTCTTGAAGCAAGTAGTGCAGTGGGGTTGACCAGATGTCATGCAGTGCATGTGCTTTACACAGGGCAAAGAACTGTGCACCAAATGTGGGGCAGGGAGCAACACCCCTAGGCAAGGTGGTATGCCCAGCACAGGCTGTGAGGGCCCTGTCTCCATATAAGTAGATGCTCCAGGCTGAGCCTCACTCTTATTGGTTGTGCAGGGGTCAAGAGGCCATGTACCACTGCCTTTCCCAGTAGACACTTGCTCAGATGCTGATATAGTAAATAAAGCCATCAAATTCGGTAGAATCACTAACCCTCCTCAAACTGAAGATAAAGCTGGGTCCTATGGGGCTTCTGAATAACTTCTACAGAAATTCTCTTTTTTTGAGGCAGTGTTCCATCCAGATTACCAGGAGAACCCCAAGGGCCTAACTCAAGTCAACTAAGAGGTTAAAATAAAGTGAGTCCAGGGAGACAAAGAGTGTGCCGATAACCATCTTACTGGGGGTTGGTCCTCCAGTCCAGCTTTGACCTTCTCTGAATCGTTGACACGTATGCACAAGAGATGTTGGCAATATCTCAGACTACACAGTGTTCTGCCAGCAGATAACCAAGGGCTACTCACTGTCCCTCACCACCTCAGCTAGTGAATTCAGTGAGCCTTACTGGTGTTGGATCACTTGAAGAAGGCCCTATTTACTGTGCACCAGAAAGGCCACTGCAAAGGGAGCAGGACATAAGAGATTTCATTATGGGGTTGAAAGCTCAGCACTGTCCTGACCAGCCCCCTTTCTCCACAGCTGTGGTGACTCTCATCAGTGTTGTCATGCCAGGCAAGGCAAATACTTCTGCAGGAATGAGAGAGGGAAATATTAATATTAATAAGCCTGATAGAAGAGGCTTGCCCAAACATGTGTATAGCTATCCAGACTTCATATCCTGAGGCTACAATTTCCATGGGGATCCACTGTCCCCTGCTTAGTTCAGAATCTTCAGTCCCAAACATGCAGCCCAGGGTGGAGGGACAGAGAATTCACGTTCTGAACAACTTCATCATATCCTGAAGTATCACCCACCTATATCAAGGGTTTGGGAGTTCCAGGCACAACCAAGGGAGTCCTATGGCCTCAGTAGTCTGTTACCCCTCACCTTATCCCCATGGAGCATCAGAAAAGGTAGGACTCTGAGGGCCTTCAGGTTTGGTGTCACTGCAGCCTGGACAACAAACCAACCACAGGGAGTGCATTTCACCAGAAAAAAAGAGAAAGAATGGTTGTGTACACTGAGATTGGGATTTCACGGGCACAACCTAATCAGGCAACTGCCTGGTCCTCTACCCATGCCCAAGCTCAATATTTTCCATTGGTCTCCCTTCTGCTGCAGGACAGTGTTTTGGCCCAATGGCTTTTGTCAGGTGAGAGCAGTGCATGCTAGCCTGTCCTTCCTGATAGTCTTTGTAAGCATTGTTTGAGCCACCCACTTTGCCATTTTCTTATCCCATTTGTTTGAGATAACAGGAGCATAAAAGATCCATATTTTCTTTCTGGTTTGCAAGCTGTTACCAGAGTTTTCTTTTTCCATATAGGGGAGACTTTTGTGGTCCAATCATTCACTTGTTATCATTGGACAATTAGCCTGTTTATAAAACCCCACAAGTCAGCAAATATGTAGCAGAGAGTTGCTGTTGGAGTAGCCTGTATGGACATCATTATCTTATAGAGTTTGGTCCATTAGGCAGAGCATTGTCTGATCCCAGTTAGAGGGTGGCTGTCCTTGAGGCAGAGGGCCAAAGAGGCCCACTGGACTCCAGTAGCTTTGAGTTTCAAAGATCTGAGAACCAAGCCACCACCAGCTGGAACATCTTTGAACCTCAAGCCCATGTAGTTAAGAGAAGGAAGGGAGTGTCCTCTTTAGGCCAATAGTCCCCTTTGGCAAGGTGACTGCTTGTCTATGGAATTGGTTAACAACTTGGGGGCCCAAAACAGGCTCCATCTTGGCCACATCATTTTTATTTAATGATGGAGTTTTGCTGGGTATGTTTTATCTTTTGGGGAGCATGAGCATGCAAAGGTGGGTAGCTGAGGTTTGTTTCCTTGTTTGAGACACAGTCTCACTATGTTGCCCTCAGTAGAGTGTCGTTGCATCACAGCTCACAGCAACCTCAAACTCTTGGGCTTAAGTGATTCTCTTTGCCTCAGCCCCCCAAGTAGCTGGGACTACAGGCACCCGCAACAACACCCGGCTATTTTTGTTGTTATTGTTGTAGTAGTTGTCATTGTTCTTTAGTAGGCCTGGGTCAGGTTCAAACCCGCCAGGCCCAGTGTATGTGGCCAATGCCCTAACCACTGAGATATGGACACCAAGCAGTAGCTAAGGGTTTTAAGGTCACCTACAGAGCTGCAGTGGTCAGGTCCTCTGCTTCTTCGGGACCCAACAGCAGGAGAAGAGTTGCTGTTTAAAAGGGCTGCACCTGGCAGTTTATGCATTTAAAACCTGAGGGATCAACACATCCAAGTTGCTGTCTGTTGTCACAGGCCTTAATCTGTATGGGTGGCAGTTGCTGAGACCTGCAGTTCTGACAGGCTCCATTGGCCCTAATGGTACATCCCATGTCATCCCATGTTGTATGACCTTTACAGCCTGTTTGTATTTGTATTAGGGGCTTCATTTAAAGGTAGGTGGCTGCTGTTTTGGTAATCTTTATTTAGAGGACCAAAAAAAGATATCCCAATGTAATATATACTGTCTTTAATGTCCAGACGGGCCCACTGGCTGTTGAGCTTCTTTCTCATTTGTGGGTGCTACCAAGGAGAGCAAAGTCTGTTTGACTTCATCAAGAATATACCCCTGGCCTGGCACGGTGGCTCATGCCTGTAATCCTAGCACTCTAGGAGGCCGAGGCAGGTGGATTGCCTAAGCTCACAAGTTCAAGACCAGCCTGAGCCAGATCAAGACCTTGTCTCTAAAAATAGCCGGGCATTGTGGCAGGCATCTATAGTCCCAGCTACTCAGGGCACTGAGGCAAGAGAATCACTTTAGTCCAAGAGTTTGAGGTTGCTGTGAGCTATGATGCCACGGCACTCTACCAAGGATGACAAAGTGAAACTATACACACACCTCTGATTACTGATAAGGTGGCTCCCAGAACCTGCAATTTTTGAACAGATCCCTGGATCTTATCTGGGTGGAGGTTCCTGCCTGAGTGTACCATAGTACTTATGACCTTAGACAGGGCTTGGTCAACTTGCTTCTTAGTCAGGCAAGCAATGAGGATGTGGTCACCACAGTGAGTGACAAATAAATCGAGGGTCACCTGGCTGGCTGCATAGCCCTTCCTACTGGGGGTATTTTGGGGAGAACTACAGTGAAATATACTGTCGGTCATTCTGTATGAACACAAATGGGTCCTGATTTTTATCCCACAAAAAAATCTAGAAGGCCTTAGCCAGATCAACAATAGTGTTTTAGTCTCCCTTGTGGGCTGACAGCAATGATGTCAGGTACTGCAGGAGCTAATGGCAGCATTTAATCTTTGATTGTCTGTCATCAAGGCTCCGGGGTCCTGAGGCATTTTTTACAGCCCAGACTGGACTGTTAAATTGCAACAGGATAACGCATAACACTTATGCTTGCAGCACCAACAGGGTCCTGTCCTTTTCTCCCACTGGAATGTGGAGAAATGTTTTATTGAATAACCTGCAGGGGGTCTGATGCTGTGGCTCAGGCCTATAATTCCAACACTCTGGGAGGCAGAGGCAGAGATCCCTTGAGCAAAAAGTTCAAGACCAGCCTGAGCAAGAGGGAGACCTGGTCTATACTAAAAATAGGAAAAAAATTCTATTTTTTTAGAATAGAATTTCTATTCTATTGTTGTATGTAGAGTATTGTAGAAGGTACCTGTAGTGCAAGCTTTTTGGAAGGCTGGGGCAGAAGGATCACTTGAGCCCATGACTTTGAGGGTGCTGTGGGCTATGACCCCATAGCACTTTAGCCCAGGGCAACAGAGTGAGAGTCTATCTCAAAAAAATTAGAAAAGGAAAAGAAAGAAGACGAAGAAGAATAACCTGCTGGGTCTTGTGTAATTCAGGTGCTGGGTAGGAGTGAACAATCCCACTGTTATGGTTTAAATCCTTGCTGTGAGTGAGCAAATCCCCAGGGGTGGCAGCAATGCTGCAAGTAGCCAAAATACCCATCCCTGAACTATATTCAGCAGGGAGAACCATGATCAGCAGCACCTAAAATGGCCCTAACCGCCAGACCCAAAAGCACGTGCTGATCTGTCTGCCCCTGTCATTACAATGATCCCCAGTGTTCAGTTTGCCCTGACCCCTTCTGAGCCTGGATTAATGCTATTTGGTCACTAGCACCCAACAGTTCAGATTTGCCTCTTATTTTGGCAGGAGTATAGGGTCCAGTGGGAATCTGGAGACCTTGCTTTTACCCCCAGTCTTTTTTTTTTTAAGGGAATATGGTCAGGATAGGTCTCCTCCTCCTAGCCTGACTCATCATACTCATAGTCAAAATTGTCCTTTTAATGAATACCTGGGAGAGGCAATGAACCATGATCACAAAGGTGGTTTTCCCAGAGCAAGGCTCATCCATCACACTTGAGGTGAGCTGACCTCTGGGGTTTCCTTAGCTGGAGAAAATTCTATTGCATGATTTGTGGCAGCAGAGGCTCTGCCTGCCTTTTCTCTATAACAACATAAAAAAAAAATGTTCTCTGTACCCCTTGATTGCACTAATGTACACAGCCATGATTTAATAAAGAAAAAAAAAATGTTCTCAATTATCCTGTTCAGGACATAGAGAAGCCATAGTCCCTTTGTCCAGAGACTTGGAGGGATGCTATATAGGATTCTAAACCTTTTCAATCTTATGAACTCTCTTTTCTTGTTTGTTTTTGTAGCTTGGATTAGGGCCTTAACCTCTAATTTGGTGAGACTGCTCTCTAATACCATTGAAGGAGGTCTTCAGGAGGAATTTCACCAACTTTCATTTCATCTATCCTATTCTAACAACCAAATCCTCATTATTCTGTGAGTCTGCTCTATTTTCTCCTTTTTCTTCCTTTTGTCACCCCTTAGATTCCCTTTCTTGTCCTCGGGGTATTGCTTCCTAATACCAGGAACTCAGTTCAGCACAAATTGTTGGAAACCATTAAAACTATTTTGTCTTAATCCTAAAGCCAGAAATGTCAGTGAAGCTTTTCCATTTCAACCCCATGGTCATTTCAGGGGACAAAATGGGGATAATGGGGTCTTCCAATAAGGAGGCCCCCATCGTGTGAGAACTTCCATTGGGTCACTACATTGCTGGGACAGCCCACAGTCAGGTATACCTGGCCTTTACCTGAAGAACACTCATGGCTTTCTGAATGGTTTTCCAGTGGTTCTCAGTCTTAGGAAAGTCCCCATAGTTGGAAATACTGTTCTTAAGCTCTTTGCAACCTAGGTGAAGAGCAGCTTGGGCTCATCTCTGTCACTGTCCTATTGGTTGCCTTGTTCAAGGCAGGCAAAAAAAGAAGCACCACAGCATTGCAGAGGTTATCTGTCCTGGACTGAGCCACTTGGCTGAGACATTTGGGTTTGTGGCATACCCTCACCAAATAGGTGACTATTCAAGCCTCAGAGGACTTCCCTGGCCTCTGCCCATATCTGTCTTTAAGGGTTTTCCTTCTTGTTTTTGTTTGTTTGTTTTTGTTTTGTTTTGTTTTGTTTTAGATGGACTCTCACTCTGTTACCCTGGCTAGAATGCCTTATCATCATAGCTCATAGCAAATTCAAACTCCTGGGCTCAAGAGATCCTCCTGACTCTGCCTCCTGAGTAGCTGGGACTACAAGCGCTGGCCACCACACTCCACTAATTTTTCTTTTTTAGTAGAGACAGAGTCTCACTCTTGATCAGGCTGGTCTCAAAGTACTGAGCTCAAGGGATCCTCCCTCCTCAGCCTCCCAGAGTGCTGGGATTACAAGCGTGAGCCACAGTGCCCATGGTGTCTTCACTTTCTGTGTTTCATTCTCAGAAGGACCTCATTTCGACAGTTTTGTTTTCAACACCACCATTGGTGGTTTGGTGATGAATGAAAACAGATTTTACTTGGAGCTTTTAAGTGGCCAGACCAGGAAGAGCTTCCCAAGTATGGCCTTTGGTTTCCCTCAGGCATCGTCTGTGAGCCCTGGGCAGAGAAGTTAGCAGATAGGGTGAGAGTGTGCAGGTGGCTGGGAGATGGCATAGTTTTCTTACATTTTTTAGGGCCCACTCTTGTGTTTCCAGTCTCATTGATTGTGCCAGTTTATCCTTATTGACAAGATCACCCATATCTCGCGCACCCCACACAACCAGCGCCAGGCCAGCGCTTAGTCGGCCCATGAGCCTTCTAGGAGCTGGCACCACCCCTGCATGGCTGGGCCGATGGCCCAACTCACTGTGCCAGACTGTGCAGTAAGCGAAGCCTATGGCTGCCACCAGCAGCAGCAGTCCCGGAAGGTCACCACACTGAATGATTTGCAGGTGTTGGGATCACCAAGACATGACTCACACAGGCCCTGGATGGAGCAGCACTTTGCTCACTCAGAGCAGAACAGCCTCACTGGTGGGTGTGGGCCCCCCAGCCGGGTTAGTGCAGCGGTCTGTATGCAGCCTACAGGAGCCCTAAAATAAATAAGAAAACTATATCGTCCTTTGTCCTTACTTCCTTCTCTAGCTACTAACCCATTTCTGGCTTCTCGCTTTATTTTCACCTTTCACTGACTGTGCTGACAGTATCACCAGCCATCTTCATGTCACCAACACCAGTGGTTATTTCTGTTAACTTTCTTGATCTTTCAGACAAATTCAACCCAGTTAACCTATTTCTCCCTGAAATTGTTTCTGAGATTTCACACTCTCCAATTACCCCCTCAGGTCTCCTTTGCTGGCTCTTCCTCTAGGGCTCTGGCTGTGCTCTCTCTTCTCTATTTATATTCTTCCCTTCAGGAGCTCACTCCTGTCACATGTGAAATTCCTTACTCATGCCAATGACACTCAAGCCCTGATCTCTCCTTTGAACTTCAGACTCATGCATCTAACTGCCCCTTCCATGTTTCCACATACACAAGATATTTTCCTTAATTTAGTTCTTTAACTTTACCATTTCTTGGAGCAGTCATAACATTTCCAGTTGTCTGTGCTGCCATCAAATCTAGACTTTACTGACCAGTTCAGACACTAAGAAAAACATTATACTAAGAGAAGGAATTGTTTAAGTCCTTTTTTAAAGCTTTTTGTTTG
Organism: Perodicticus potto; assembly: GCA_963574655.1. Taxonomy (NCBI): domain Eukaryota; kingdom Metazoa; phylum Chordata; class Mammalia; order Primates; family Lorisidae; genus Perodicticus; species Perodicticus potto. The sequence goes on along the minus strand of CAUYRH010092939.1, from coordinate 5,284 downwards.
TTTGTTTTGGAATAAGTTAATTATGTTTACAATACTTAGCTTGGTATTCATATTTCTCCCAAAAGCTGTAATAGTGCACTTTTTTTCTTGTGAATTCATCATATAATCAGATCCTTATGTGTACTGACTATATTTTCAAAAGTTGTCCACTGCAGGATATCTGCACATACTACTGTACTAATTCCAGGCCACTGCCATTGGCCTTTTTACCTTTTCTCTCCGCACTTATCTTTTCATATGGTTTCAGTCATCCCGCCACATCAATGATTGCCAAATGGTCCTTCTCTAGCCCTGACTTTTCTCAGGCCTATACCTGATAGTCCACTGGATGCAACAAATGTTCCACCCAAAATTTAGCACAACCAAAACCAAATTATCTTCTTTTCCCTATTCCAAAACCAAACATTCCTGTCAATGGAGCTGCCATTCCCTTGGCTGCCTAAGCCTCACTATACTGTCTCATCCCTCACAGCTCATTAGCCCACTCATTATTTCTTTCTTTTTTTTTTTTTGGAGACAGAGCCTCAAGCTGTCACCCTGGATAGAGTGCTGTGGCATCACAGCTCACAGCAACCTCCAATTCCTGGGCTCAAGCGAGTCTCTTGCCTCCACCTCCCAAGTTGCTGGGACTACAGGTGTCCGCCATAACACCTGGCCATTTTTTGGTTGCAGCCATCATTCTTGTTTGGCGGGCCCGGGCTGGATTTGAACCCACCAGCTCAGGTGTACGTGGCTGGCGCCTTAGCCGGTTGAGCCACAGGCGCCGAGCCGCCCACTCATTATTTCTTCCTTCAGCACAGTTCAGTGATGCCCCAGTGACATGAGTTTGGATAAGATAAACTTAAAAACATTAGATAACTGAGATCTTAATGCCTCACTTTCCTCATTTCTTTTTATTATTATTATTTATTTATTTATTTTGAGACAGAGTCTCACTATGTCACCCTCGGTAGAGTGTCGTGGCATCACAGCTCACAGCAACCTCAAACTCTTGGGCTTAAGTGATTCTCTTGCCTCAGCCGCCCAAGTAGCTGGGACTACAGGTGCCCACCACAGTGCCCAGCTATTTTTTTTTTTTTTTTGTAGTTGTTTTAGCTGGCCGGGGCTGGGTTTGAACCCACCAGCCTTGGTGTATGTGGCTGGCGTGCTACCAACTGAGCAATCAGTGCTGCCACTTTCCTCATTTCTAATATAAAGTTTAAAATATATACCAGAATTGTTTTGAAGATCACATTATGAAATGCACATAAGAACTCACCACAAGTCCTCACCATGTTGTTCTCTTCCCTGCCTTCCTTTTACTGTGACCAGTATTACATTGGTGTATGCCACAGTATCTTGTCTTAATGATTGCACTAACTTCTAACTCTGGGGAAAGCTGAATGAATACTTTTTAACTAAAATATAAATTCCTTCGCATTCAAACATTTTTGTGTATTCATATTAGCTTTCTCTGAAGTACACTGTGCACTAGGAGCTTAGTGAATATTTCTTCAAAACACTGATTAAAATGATGATCTTATCTGGAAATTTGTTACAGAAGGAGAATTTACTTTTGTTATAATGAATTATTCAAGACACTTTTTATTTCAATATTGACCTTTATATGGTTTTTATTAAATCAATTCAAATATTTGGTAGTAATTTGCTGACTCTTTGCTCTTTCAGGTGTGGGAGTAATATTGATGGTTTCATCCTTCTGTTCACGTTTCTGTTCATTAAAGAGATAAATGTCTTGGAAGAGTTGTATACTGGCTTCATAGTCATTGCTAATATTCGCCGGAAGGCAGTCTCATCAATAATCAGGCTCTGGAATAATTTCATTTTAGCATTGCATGTGTTAGAATTATTAGTTTAAAGTCAAAAGGAAGAGGGAAGAGTTTTCTTTAATAACTGGATATGTCACATATGTAGTACCGCCAAGTTTGGCAGTGGTTCTCAAACTTCTATATGTATGTGAATCACCCTACACCTGTACTGTCCAATATAGCAGCCAGTAACCAATTGTGGCAAGTGAGCACTTCCAATATAGATAGTCCAAATTGAGATGTGCTTTAACTATTAAATACAGACCAGAATTTAGACTGCATATGAAAAAGAAAGTATTTCAATAATTTTTATATGGTTATATGTTGAAGATATTTTGGTTACATTGGGTCAAGTAAAATATATTAAAATTGGCTCAGTGCCTGTGGCTCAAGCAGCTAAGGTGCCAGCCACATAGCTAGCGGGTTTGAATCCAGCCCGCTCCTGCCAAACAACAATGACGGCTGCAACCAAAAAATAGCCAGGCATTGTGGTGGGTCCCAGCTACTTGGGAGGTGGATGCAGGAGAATTGCTTGAGCCCAGGAGTTGGAGGCTGCTGTGAGCTGTGATGCCATGGCACTCTATCCAGGGCAACAGCTTGAGGCTCTGTCTCAAAAAAAAGGAAAAAAAAAAAAATATATATATATATATATAAATTTCATCTGATTCTTTTTCTTTTTAAAAATGTAGGACAGTGCAGTGACTCACACCAGTAATCCGAGCACTTTGGGAGACTGAGATGGGAGGATCATTTGTGGCCAGGAGTTCAAGGCCAGCCTGAGCAATATATCAAGATCCCATTTCTACAAAAAATTTAAAAATTAGCTGGACTTAGTATGCCTGTAGTCCAAATTACTCAGGGGACTAAGGTGGGAGGATCATATAAGCCTAAGAGTTTGAGGTTATAGTGAGATATGATTACATCACTGCACTCTACCCTGGGCAACAAAGCAAGACTATTTCTCTAAAATTAAATGAATAGCAAATGAAACCAACAACTTACAACCACCTTATCTTTGATAAACCAAACAAGAACATACACTAGGGGAAAGACTCCCTATTCAATAAACAGTGCTAGGAGAACTGGATATCTACATGTAAAAGACTGAAACTGGACCCGCACCTTTCTCCACTCACAAAAATTGATTCAAGATGGATAAAGGACTTAAATTTAAGGCATGAAATGATAAAAATCCTCAAAGAAAGAATAGGATAACTTTCACTCATTTATAAGTGAAAGAATAGGATAAGAATAGGAACTGGGAGATATTGGCCTCACAAAAGACTTTATGAAGACTGCCATGGCAATAGCAACAACAGCAATAATAAACAAATGAGATTTAATTAAACTGAAAAGCTTCTGTACAACTAAGGAGACAACAACCAAAGCAAACAGACAACCTACCCAATGGGAAAGGATATTTACTTATTTTGAATCAGACAACAGCTTAACAACTAGGATCTATACAGAACTTAAATTAATCCACAAGGAAAAAAACCAACAATCCCGTACATCAATGGGGAAGAGAGATGAACAGAACCTTCTCTAAAGAAGACAGATGAATGGCTAGCAAACATATGAAAAAATGCTCATCATCCCTAATTATTAGAGAAATGTAAATTAAAACCACCTTGAAATATCATCTAACCCCAGCGAGAACGGCCCATATCACAAAATCTGATGCTGGTGCAGATGTGGAGAGAAAGGAACATTTTTACACTGCTGGTGGGACTGCGAACTAATACGACCCTTTTGGAAGGAAGTATGGAGAAACCTCAAAGAAATCAACCTAGACCTCCATTTGATCCTGCAATCCCAGAGGGGAAAGAAAAAAAAACCTTTTATTATAAAGACTTTGTACTAGATTGTTTATCACAGCTCAATTTACAATGGCTAAAATTTGGAAACAGCCTAAATGCCCCTCGACCCAGGAAAGGATTGGCAAGCTGTGGTATATGTATACCATGGAATATCATTCAGCCATTTAAAAAATGGAGCTTTTTGCAGCATTTGTACTAACCTGGATGGAGGTAGAACACATTATTCTTAGTGAAGCATTACAGGAATGGAGAAGCATGAATCCTATGTATTCAACTTTGATATGAGGACAATTAATGACAATTAATGACATGGTGGGAGAAGGGGAGAGCAGACAGAGAGAGAAGGAGGGAGGGGGTGAGGAAAAGGAAAAGAAAAAAAATAAAATGTTGACTAATTATCACATAAATTGGATTTAATTTTGACTAAAGTACATTACTTGAACATTAATTTTTAATTCAACTTGTTAATACGTTGTTTAGGATATTGCATCCTCATTTATAAGTGAAATATGTTTGTAATTTCCCTTTATAATAATATTTTTTCCCAATTTTAATACCAGGTATATCTAGATGAAGTAGAATGATTTTGAAGTATTTCTTCTTTCTCTATTGTCTATAAGATTTGGCATGATCTGTTTTTTAAAATTATCTTCTATTTTTATTTATAAATATTAGTTGTCTATTTTTTGAGACTTTGAAAAAAAAATAAGAAGACATTAACTGATGACTCCATACTGAACCTCAGAGTCAAAGCATTCTATGATAGACATATTCTTATTTGACAATGTGAATGTTACTTTTTTGCATTATTATTATTCCTCAATAAAAAATAAATTAAATTAAATGAATAAATAAGTGGCTATTAGCACATTTAAAATCATATATGCAACCTGCATTTGTGTTCATGTTATATTCTAACTGGACAGCACTGACTGATGCTTATCTAAAATGTTGATTCTTGGGTACTACTTTTGGAGATTCTGCTTTGGTAGTTCCAGGTTGGCACCCAGAAATCTGATATTTTTTAGCTCACCATATTTTAATTGATAAGTCAAGGCAGGAAATCAGTGTTTCATATTTTTACCAGGTGATTTTGACCACCTTCAGCACAGCAGTGATTCAAAGATAACAAAGATAATATTAGTTCTCAATTTTAATCATGTAATAATTGTGTTTTTCAATTAGCAAAACACTCTTCAAAATATAATCAGAACACACAACCTTTTTGTGGGGATAGAGAAAAGGTGAAAACAATTAAGCAATATCACAATTTTTAGTACGTACAAACTTTGACTCAATTCTAGAAATTGACCTTGCAGATATGTTCTCACAAACTTACTATATCTATAGTTCGCTTCAAAACCGCTTGAAATTGGCTCAGCGCCTGTGGCTCAACTGGCTAAGGCACCAGCCACGTACACCTGAGCTGACAGGTTCGAATCCAGTCCAGGCCCGCCAAACAACAATAAAGGCTGCAACTAAAAAATGGCCGGGCGTTGTGGCCGGCGCCTGTGGTCCCAGCTACTTGGGAGGCAGAGGAAGGAGACTCGCTTGAGCCCAGGAATTGGAGGTTGCTGTGAGCTGTGATGCCACAGCACTCTATCCAGGGTGACAGCTTGAGGTTCTGGTCTCAAAAAAAAAAAAAAAAACTGCTTG
>CAUYRH010092938.1:0-69693 GCA_963574655.1 Perodicticus potto | reverse complement strand
CTTTTAAAAAAAATAGTTTACCTGCTGAGTCATTAGTCTGCTTTTTTGTTTACACAGTATGTACTGTAACTTTTTTTACATTTATTTCATTTAATTACATGTATTTACTAAAATTCAAGCTCAATTAGAATAGGATATATATTTTTTTTATTATTTTTTATCGAGTCATAGCTGTGTACAATAATTCAGTCATGGGGTACAGTGTGCGGGCTTCACATACAATCGGAGATATTTTTATCAACCTGATTGATATAACATTCATGATATTTTCTCATTTACTATGTGAAAACATTTTTGATCCATATAAAACATAAACTTTTTTGTTTAATTTCTAACTCCAGAAATATGATTTGGTTCATCAAGTTTTCTTCCTTCCTTTTCAAAGGCAAAACTCACTCAAGTAGGAAGGAAAACAGAGAAATCTGGCTTCCATGTTCAATTCTGCTACATTCAGCTTTGTGAATTAAAGGAGGTAGTTTTAATTATTTCAATAAAATAGTATAGTCCTTGCCTTTCCATGGATCTTCTTACCTTCGTCAACTTTCTGTACCTCTTTGTGGCTTAATTTCTTGTCTGTAAAATGGGGATACTAATAAAATCTAGTTTGGGGGATTGAAATGATTTAATGAATTAATATCTGAAAAGCACTTAGGACAGTCCCAGAAACATGGCAACTGTAATATTTCATTAAATAAAAATTAATAAATAAATCTGTAATCTAGAAACAAATCACTTGTTTGAAGCATCACTGCACATCAGAATCACCTATAAAAATGTTTATAAAAATAGAGTCTGTGGCTCCATCCCAGGCAAAGGAGAAGAATTTGTGTCAGTGGGACTGGACAACCTGTACTAAAATAAATAAATAAATAAGCTCTAAAATAATTCATATTTGGACAGCACCTGTGGCTCATCGAGTAGGGCACCAGCCCCATATACCAAAGGTGGCGGGTTCAAACCCGGCCTCGGCCGAACTGCAAAACAGAAAAGTAGCCGGGCACTGTGGCGGGTGCCTGTAGTCCCAGCTACTCGGGAGGCTGAGGCAAGAGAATCGCCTAAGCCCAGGAGTTGGAGGTTGCTGTGAGCTGTGTGACACCACGGCCCTCTACTGAGGGCGATAAAGTAAGACTCTGTCTCTACAAAAAAATTAATTAATTAATTAATTAAATTAAATTAAATAATTCAGATATACAAAATGGCTTGGTATAAATCAGATTAAATAACATTCATTACTTTTTCCAGGACACAGATTTGCACCATCTTAGTGACAGTGATTTGTGATCAAAGAAACTACTGAACAGAAACAAGTGATCTCCAGTCCTTCACTCATTTCAACCAAGTTTGATGAAGTAAACTAAGGCAACTGCCAGCATTTTCCCTAGGTCCAAATTTATTACCAAGCTCACCTCTAGAACAAGAATTTGGAATAAGGAAAAAGTACTGTGTCTTATTAAGTCATGGACATGTGGACCATGCTGGCCTGGGCAGTGTGGGAGCGCAGGGTACACAATACATCATAGTGGTTCAGACAAACATGGGTCACCTCGCTCAGGCTACTTGCAGAATGGAATGTCCTGTGATGAAATTTTCATCAATTCTGGGTTAAACAAGAAAAATAAGTGCAATGTAGAAAATGTACAGGGAACTAAATTTATTCTATGTAAGGAAATATTCATTTTGAGATTCAGTTCTTCCATCATAGTTGGTGTTCAAAAGTCCACGCAGAAAGTTACGATGGTAGGTAGTATAAGTGAACTTTTTAAATCATTCTTACTCTACAAAAGAATATGTCCACATGGAGGCTGATACTTCATTTTATAAAAAATTATTAGTCAATGAAAATATCAGATGGAGAGCTGTTAGAGCATTGGCTTCAGCGACAGAAAGAACTGTTGTCATTCTTGGTCCCAACATATATTGGCTGTGCAATTGTGAGCAGGTGAGTCCTCATTTTTCCAATAGAGATAGTAACGTTACTTATTACTCATGTGGGTATTACAAGAATAAAATGTAGTAAGACCTGCCAGATGTTTACTTCTCACAATGCAAATACAAAGTAACCATCCAATAAATTTCAGTTAGTTTGTCAGTTTATAACCCAGTTTATTATTGTCAATTCCTTCATAAATAAATTAAAATGGATATAGCTTCCTTCACATATTTTGTTCCCTTTTTCTTTCTTTAAACTAATGATAGTATTTCATCAGGGTCTTGACAGTCATATAAATCTGACCCGCTGTATCTGAAACTAATTATGTAATAAAAACCTCAAGAGAAAATTAAGTCAATTATTACGCTTTTGATCTAAAAGAAACTACATAATCATCCTCATATGTCAAAAATCCATTTTATTAACAAAAAAGAGCTGTGCTGCTCATAATATCAATGCAATTAATTTAAGACAAGAGTCTAAGTTGACATTTACTACTATCTTGATTCAGCAGTCTGAGCTTTAAATTCTTCTTTCTGTTTACAGTGGCTACTCACCGGGTGTATTATGTTCACCAAAGTGCCAACAACAGTGTAACCATACTCTTCCTATAATGTTCAATAAGAGCTTAAATAAGATTAAGTGACTATTAATTGCAGTGTAATATATGAAACACAGTCTCAATTAATTGCCCATCATGTTAAAACTCTGATATGATATATCTGGGACAGCTCACATCTATCTTAACAATAAGCATGTCTAAAAATAAATAAAATAAGTCTTGAGCATTTAATATAGACACTTTTTAATTTTTTCACATAACATACAGTATGATCACAAATATGTTCAAACCTCTGATAGTAACTGTTAACTTCTCTCCCTAATCTCTCTCAAACTGTCTTGGATGAATTAACCTTGCGTGTTTCATGAGAACTGATACCCTGTCACCATCTGAATGAAGCTGGGCCCTTAAAAGAAAAGCATTGTCTTCCTACTTTAACTTACAATTTAAATGTTAAGCCCCATCAATCTCTTAATGACCTGTAGTAATAACTTTTAAAAATTAAGAATTTCAGTTTAAATTAATAGGTCTGAAGACATATAAAGAAAAAACCTGGAAAACGAATGGCAAAAAAGTAAATTTCGGGACCTGAGAGCATTCTACAATCAGAATCACACAGATGTCTTTTTGCCATTTATAATTATTTCTTGGTAATCAAGCTAAGATCAATTAAATATATTACTATAAATATACTACATTAAAAACATAGACATAGGTCTAAACCTGAATCAAGGAGAAACAAATGAATCAAATCAGTTGGTTTATACTCCTGCTTAAAAAGGTAATTGCTTACAATGCCCTAAATGGATGACCAACTAATATTGAATTAACAATGTATTTATTTCTATAAATTTCCTGAATTCCTTTCTTTTTTTAACCTTTTTTTTTTTTTTTCAGTTTTTGACTGGGGCAGGGTTTGAACCCACAACCTCCAGCATATGGGGCTGGCACCCTATTCCATTGAGCCACAGGCGCTGCCCTCCTTGAATTCTTTAAGTACTAAATTTCACAATGAAAACTTAAGACTCTTCAAAAACATGTATGCCTATAATTGAATGGCAGAAGTTCTCAAAGTGTCTTAAGAAAGAAATTATATATAGAAGTCTAATCTGATAAAATGATGAGTGATTTATCAAAGCAGACAGTGTCAGATCTTTAAATGTGATTTATGTTTTCAAACATATGCTCTGGGTGTGTGTGGGGGGGGTGGGTTGGTTGGGGGTGCATTTTCTGAAAAAAAAAATGCCATAGAATCGGTTGTCAGAGCCACTATGAGTATATACATAGATGTAGATCTTGATTTGATGTTTCGCATGTGTTTATTCCAATGAGAAGAGCAGAAGAAAGGATTTAGAACCAAAGCTCAGTTTAAATCCTTTGATAATAAGGCACATGGTCACTCAGACATCAAAGCGGTGATCCTGTTAGATCCTATTAGATTTACGATTTGTATGTTCCTTCTGAAAGGGACACAAACCCAAAAAAGGTGATGTATTAAAAGTCACAGTCAAGAACGTGTTTGTTGCAAGAGGTTTCACTTGAGAATGTGATGTCTAATACGAAAAACGAATTAGAGGTCACAGCTATGAGAACTGTTTAATTTCATAAAGCACAGTGAATGCCAACCAGAGACATGTAGCACTGTTATTTATTTTACATGGTAAGACTTAAATTATATTTATGCTTTATTCTCTTTACTTACTGTTCTTGTTCAAAACACCAGTATTCTTCTCATTTGTCCGATTAGAAAAAAGTATCCATTTATTGCTTGTTCTGTCACCCTCTTCCTAAAGTGCCAATTTCCATAAACTGTACAATCTCAATAACATGCAAGTATTCCTGTTACAACTATCACTTCTGAAACTGAAGTTGACATAATAGAAACTTATTTCACTCTGACATAAATGTTTAAGCTGAAATAAATGCAATTAAGGTAAGTGTATAAATCTGTAAAAATACTAGCAGGCATCTCAAACAATGTTAGAATACCTTCACTATGTCTTTGCTATTTTTAAATGCAAAAATTGAGTAAAGTATCAAGTGCTTACAAATGTCATTTTGAAAGAAAAATCTCCTTGAACATGCCCCTGAACAACACTCATGGTAAATTAACTATTTTAAGAAGTGACTGGCATATCACTAAAAACAGCAATATTGTAGCCCACGGATTCCTACTAGTACTTTGGATTCAGGAGGCATTATGTTTCCAGGTACATTGGCAAATTCTCATTTGCATGTATCTCACACCCTGTGTATATATTTGAAGCAATACATGAATCTATAAATTATTTAGGATAAGTGAGTCAGATTACAAATCAATTTATAAGCCTCAAAATACTTTAGGCTGATGTCTCTCTTTAGAACTTTTTACCTGTTAAAAACCACCACATGAGGGCGGCACCTATGGCTCAGTGGGTAGGGCGCTGGCCCCATATACCAAGGGTAACAGGTTCAAACCCCAGCCCGGCCAGCTAAAACAGCAGGGGTGACTGCAACAAAAATAGCCAGGCGTTGTGGCAGGCGCCTGTAGTCCCAAGTACTCAGGAGGCTGAGGCAAGAAAATCGCCCTAACTCAAGAGTTGGAGGTTGCTGTGAGCTGTGACACCATGGCACTGTACCGAGGGTGACAAAGTGAGACTCTGTCTCAAAAAAAAAAAAAAAAAAAAAACACCACATGAAACTATTTACCCCCAAACCCAAAATGATGTCATGTCTCAGTTTACTTCCAGGTAGAAAATTGAGAATGCCATCTTTCAGAACTTCTGAACTAATTTATTCAATTCTGCAATGATTGTTGAAAAATATCAGTCAAGCTTAAGACTTGCAGGGAGGGGAAAATTCAAGCAGTGAGATGAGCTGGAAAGAAGAATACTCCTGTTTCAATATTCCTTCTGCTAGTCCTCAATTCCCATTCATAAAAGACTAAATGAATAGAACAGAAATAGAAAAAGAAGAAGATAAAATTCAACTGTGTGGTATGTAGGCTCATTAGCATAGCTGGGTAACGTGGAAGCCTATATAGCCACATACTCATCAACCGTCAAGTTTTTAGTAAGCACTTGTGAGCTTTCCCACATGGCCCGAGGTCTGCCCACCCGAGACTAGGTCAGGTCCCCCTCTAGACTTGCTGACCCAGATCTATACCACCAGACCGCTATAATTCCTTGGAAAAGCTTTCATTCCTTCCTCTCCCAAAGGGATTCTGAGACACAGTGTCACTCCTTAATGGAAGGAGCATCACAGAAATGGTGAATTAAAAGCATTTATTTAAAAAAGCAACAGCAGCCAGGAAATTCTAAGTTGGACTGGAAAAGTAGAAAGAGATGTGAAATCCTGATTTGTGGCAAACAGTGCAGAGAAATGCACGTTTAGTTTTATGGTCAGAGTCCGCCTTGGGCTATGAAAATTCTCCAGATCTATCCAATTCTGAAATCAGACGGACACACTTTCAATATTAAGGTTCTAATTCTGCAGGAGATGAGGAATTTATAGAGATCAGGGGGGAAGGGAGAGATTAGTAATGCAATGCAAAAGTAATTGAGGGAAAGGAAGTGGCTAAAAAATGATCCCGGAAGGTGAGAGGTCCAAAGTAAATAACCAATCGCACGACCTTACTTTTCAATATTCTCAAACCAGCAGGTTTCCTTTAACACTAGAGGGCATGAACGCGCGCGCACAATCACACACATGAGAAGCGGGGAGAGGGGGTTGCAACGGCAGCTTTCACATAAAGCTTAAAATCTTGGGACACCAAGGAAACCAGAAATTCCAGGAGGGCTTAGGACAACGAGTATAGTCCCTCCAGATAAAATGTCTAAGCTGTTTCTGGCAAGAGTGACCATGCTGCCTCCCAAGGAAACCATTCTCCTAAGGACTAAGTGGATGGCAGTTTAAAGCAGGCATGCCTTCTAGGTCCCCAAAGCTCTTCTGCTAGCAATCGCTTTTGCCTGATGAAAGCTACCGCCCATGTGAGGTTAGATTTCCCTGAACCCCTTAGCGTCCATGCTAGTTTGCCTGTTGTCTCTTCTGCGGCTGCCTGTAAAGGCTGACGAGACTCTCCACCTGGAAATTCAACTAACCATAGTCAAAGAACTGGGTGCCGAGAGCGGCTCTGGCAGCTTTGGCTACACGGCCCAGCAGCTTCTGGGTGCTCTCGGACCCAGGAGGGGAGGCTGGAACCGCGCTCTCTGCTCTGCCCCTGGAGCCCCTCACTCAGTTCCAGGACAGCCCAGACAAGGGCAGACTCCTTCCATCTCCGCCGGCCACAGGCATGAGGTCCGTGCACCTTCCAGGGCCCAGACCGTGGGCTGGGACAAGCTCCCCGACCGAGGCGCCTCGGAAGAAGGGGCAAGGAATGGCACTGGGTGGAAGAGATGGGCAGTAAGAGGCAAAGACACGAGAAAGAGAGAAGATAATGAGAGGAAGCCAGAGAAAGAGAGAGAATGCTGCAAGGCGGACAGACAACAGAAGAGACAGACTAACAGGGACACACAGACACCCCACAACCACCGGAAAAAAGACACGAAAGACAAACGAGACGCACGACCTGGGGATGGGGGTGACAGGTGCAGGAACCAAGAGCTAGGAAGACAATCAGAAAGAGGCGGAGAGACCGGGAGAATGGGAGGTGAGCGGCTCCGAGAGAGAAAAGGCAAAGGAGGCAAAAAGGAGGGGAAGGCAACCGTCGAGGAAGACACCCAAGACCCAGAGAGCGCCCAGCGCCGGGCCGAGGAGAAACGCCCTCACCGCAGCCTGCCGCTGCCCGCAGCTGCTGAGAAAGTTGCCAGGGCGGGGAGGCCGAGCCACCGCCACCGCCGAGAGTCACCAGAACGGACAGGGGGGCAGCGTCCCCGAGCTCAGCCCGGTCGCCCAAAAAGCAGAGAGCAGGCGGCGGCAAAGTTCCTCCCGCCGCACCTGCAGCCCTGGGCGAGCGCTCTCCCAGCTCCCGGGTGGCCGGCTCGGCGGGTCAGCCAGTGCCCCTGCCCCGGGACCAGCCTGGGGCGCTCGACTCAGCGCCCTGGCACTCGCCGAGGGACTTGGTGGCGCCCGTGCGGGCACTCGGGCCGCCCAGAGCGGGGTTGTCCCAGACAATCAGGAGGAAAACAGAGGGAGCGAGAGAGAGACGGAGACCTGCTATTGTGGCCAAGGATCCCGCGAAGAGGGCACGGCAATCCACACACGGGATTCAGCCTCCGCTCGAGCCCGGCAGGCGCCGGGGCTGAGACGAGTGCCGGGCGCGCGGAGCCCGCGCTCACCTGGACCCCGCGCCGGCCGGCGAGCACCGCACGCAGCTCCCCCGCGCCTCTCCTCACACTTCGCAGCCAGCAGAGCAAGCCGGCTCCGGCCTCGGCCAGCCCCGGAGAGGCTCCCTCATAGCGCAGCAGCCGCCCGAGGGTTCCGCGAGCGCGGCGAGAGCGGACGCCCAGGCCGAGGGAGCGCCGGAGAGCGAGCGAGGATCCTAGCACATTGTCACCTCGGCAGAGCCGCCGCCGCCTGGTCACTTCGCCCCCGGCCCCCGCCCCCCTCCCGCCCCAGGCCGCTGCCTCCCAGCCCCTCCTCCTCGCGAGGTCCCTCCTCCTCCCGCAGCCCCAGCCTGGAGGCCTCTCACTGGGCTAGTATCATTTACGTAACCGGCGCCCCCAGCCCTCCTCCCTCGCGGCGCCCGCTCCTCCCCGGGCTGGGGCGGTGCGCACCGAGCGCGCTCCAGCTGCTCCCGGAGCTGTGGCTCCTGCGATGTGCACAAGTCCCGCGATACTTGGCAGGCGCGGCCCCCAGGAGCGACCGTGGGGTCGGCTCCTCTTCCTGGGAGCCCCTCGCCACCCCTGGCCTCCTCGGAGCCCCACAGCGCGAAATCCGGCCCCACGTACCAGCGAGCCTTCTAGAGGGAGCGGGAAGGTCAGGCACTGCCCTCGGGGAAAGCTCCAGCAACCCCACCCTTACCCTCTGCTCTCCAGTGGACAGAGGCTGCGGGGAACTTGAGGTTCTGGCGCCCTCCGGCCAAAGGGACAGAGTTTGGCCTCTTGTCCACTGCAGTTTCTACACCAGGGCAAGATGCTGGTGCTCCGCGTGGCGGTGGCTGCTGCCCCAGAGCGCACTGTAAGAGGACAACTGAGAACGCAGAGCGCTTTCTTGGGCTCTTCAATATTTTAGGAAGAAGTAAAGAAAGTAGGCGCTTTGAATTCCTTGCAGGCAGGAAGGTATGGTACTTAAAACACACACACACACACACCGTGAAGTACCTGGACGCCTGCATGTCAGTTAATGCGCAGGGTCCTGAGTCAACATACATGTAAGGACTTTAGAACAGCGCCTGGCATAAGCTTCTGGAAGACTTGGGATCTAGTGCCCATCGCCATCTGGGACAGACAACTCACTCTCCTAGGAATCTGGAATTCCTGAGTTTAAGTCCCTGCTTGGTCATTTATTCATTGGTGGTTGTTAATTTGGCCAAAGACTTTATTCAGTCTCAGGCTGCTTGTTTGTAAGAAGTGGTGACAGGAGTCTTTTATTCCTCTCGCAGGGTCATTTCTCGTGTCTTATAGTTTATTTGGCAGAACTGGGAGAGGGTATGACCGCTACTGAAAAAATACTAAGAACCACATTTTATAAACATATGATACTATTAATTATAGTTTAGTATGTCAATGACATTCTTGATTATATTTATGAATGCAATTTCTAGAGATATTATCTTTATGTCTTTTCATAAATCAATTACCATTTAATTTTTATGATAATAACTATATTAATGTTTCTCCTGACACTGTCCATCTTACCCCAGCATCCATCATGGAGCATCCACCACAGGTGTTTCTATGCATGTGAGGAAACAAAGTCTCTCTCATAAAACCAGGGACACTCTGAAATTGCTTTCTGTTGCTTCTCTAGTGAGTTCCAGTTCTGCCATCAGGTAACTCACCTCTGTGTGGCATGCTGAGAAAAACGGTGGATCCGCAGGTAAAAAATTGGCATTCTAATGCTGGCTCAGCCATGGCCACTTACTGGTCTTTTGTTCTTGAAAGACATTGTAAGCCATCATCTTAACAATCTTCATCTCTTAAAAAAAAAAGGAATAATAATATTTTGGATGCTTTATAGTAATAATTTGGGCAGGAATCATAAATCTTGTTGGTAAAAGTTATATGCATAACTGGATATTTACGTAATTATAAAGTGCCTCCCTAGAAAGCATTAGCTGTTGTTCATAAAATATCAAAAATTATTAGCCAAAAACAATAAACACCTTTCATTTCTCAGTGTTCTGTAGGTTGTCTGGAAGGTTTACTGTCCTGGCTAGTTTAGTTTAGAGGTCTGGAATTGTCTCATGGACTTGTCTGGGGGCCTACAAGTTTGTTAGTCTTGGGAGCAGGTCTTGGCTTAGTCGTTCAGCTTTGTTCAACCTGACCTGTCATTGTTCAGTGGGCTAGTAGTAGTTAGTAGTGGTAGTTGTAGGGTTCCAAAAAGCAACAAGGAGGGTAAGCTGCAATATGCAGCACTATTTAAGATTGTGCTGACGCACATATGAGCCCAAGAATGTCACATTGCCCAGCCGTGGGTAATAAGAGTCCATGTCTTGACGGGAGAAACTGCAAAGTTGTATTGTACGGAGAATACCCATAGGAATTAGAAACACTAGAGCCACTTCTGTCATCTGCCATAGATTCCTAGTTTCAAGGGAATGAAAAATTACCTGCAGTGGCAATTCTTAGGTGTTAACCTTACCCAAGTGATCAAGGTCAAAATTACCAAAAGTGGACCAAGTGACAACATGAGCCTGTGATGTGATACACTGAAATGTACGTGACATTATTTATTAAGTATTCCAGACAAAAACATTCATCATTTAATGTAATCACAAGGAGGCAAACACAAACTGAAATTATTGGAAATTCTACAAAATGTCTTGTCTGTACTTTTCAAAAATGCCGCTATGACGAAAGTCAAAGAAAAGATGAAAAACTGTTCCAGACTAGAGAAGATTAAAAACACATGATTACTAAATGTAAATGTGTAGTTCAGAATTGAATAATAAACTGGTAAAAATACCTGTAATGGAAAGTATTGAGACAATTGGAAAAATACTATAACATATAATCCATAGGGCTTTTATTTATGACAATTTACAACTAACTTTATATTAATATTAAATATCCTAAATTTGATCATTGCACTATAATAATCTATGAGAAACCCTGCCATCTTAAATATATATATATATATATATATATAGAGAGAGAGAGAGAGAGAGAGAGAGAGAGAGAGAGAGAACTGTTTGGGGGACAAGAAAGGTTTAGTGATTGTAATGTATTCCGAGACCATCCAGAAATACCTATAGAGAGAATAATAAAGTAAATGTGACAACGTTTGGCCATTAATAAATTTGGGTGAAGGATATGTGTGAATTATTTCTAATAATTTTAAATTTCTTTGAGTTTAAAGTTTTTTTTTAGTGGAATTGAATTTTACTCATCTCAAAAGAAGAATAAATGTAATAATTTATATGAATGAACATTGAAAGTAATAAAAACTTATATTGTATTTTTTCTAATAGAAAGCTAGAAATTATCTTAAAAGGAAACTATAGAAAGTATTTGTTTAGATAAAGAGGATAACAAATATTGCACAATTTACTGGCTATGAGGCATATAGTGACTTAGGTGCAGAATATATTCAAGACAGATAAATGCATTTAGCAGCTACATTTGCCCATTCTGCGAATAACCAGGGCGCTAATTCAAATGGGACATTGTTAGATAGATACACCTCACTGACATTAAATTGTTAGATTTTGGAAAATTATTAGAAATGAAGGAAAAGGGAAAAGGCGTTATATCACTTTAACAGGTTAAGATTGAATGAGGAGGACAATGGAGATGCTATTATTAAGAAAAACAGAAAGTAAGAACTTTATTTCCTAAAATGAAATGTAACATTTTTTTTCCTAAATGCAAAATTTAAGTGGCTTCTCATTGCCTTTAAGAAATGATCTAAAATCTCTACATACCTGGGGCTCCTCTTCCCTCCTTAGTACCTAAAATCAGCTAAGCCCTGGAGTAGGTATTGAAGACAAAGAGGAGAGTAATACAGTCCTCATGGAACTTAGAGCTTAGTCATTCATCCAGGGAAGACACATTAGGTGCTTATAGCATGGCAATTATTTACTAGGAACTGCAAATACAAAGGTGAGAAAAATGACAAAGACCTTATGTTTATGAATACTACATTTTAGTGAGATATGTCCTGAACAGATAACAAATAAATGTGTACTTACATCAGGTGACACTAAATTCTAGAAGAAAATTGAAACAGGCTAAGAGCCAAGCTTTCTAACTAGTGTACCATAAATAGTTTGAAGTTATGCCGTGACATATTGATCACCTCACCTATCAAAAGTGGCAAAATAGTATTGCCTCAAATAAATAGAGCCCACAGGCAGGTCATTTGTGGTCATAAGAGGATTGTTAAGGGCATCTTGTAGAATGACCTGAACATACAATTCAATGTGGTTCCCATTGTACAGAGGGACAGGAGGTTGGGACCTAATTTCTAGTTGGTATGCTTCCAGATAATAACACAAAGCTTTATAAACATAAATATCAGGCAATTCTATTCCATATGCTGTTGATTTGTTGTTTAATAGTAGCCATTTCAGCTACAGATTTGCTATTCTAATAATGCATGGGTATTCTTCAACTCAAGCTTTGTCATTATGCTGAATAGATGTGGCAAAATCCTTTTATAGGCATAAAACTTAAAATCAATTAATTAAAGGAAAGTAGAGTTGTTATATTTTAAATACCATTTTAACCAATATAAATATTATATTGATTATAAAAGTAAATGTTTAATATAATTTTCATCTACTTGTGGAAACAAAGTTTTTCACCCTTTATAATAATCAAATATTATAGCATTTTTCACAATGTCATGATCAGGAAATTCTACAGCTATTTCAAGCATAGAAATGTGCCGTTAAAATGTTTAATTTGTGGAAATGAGATCTCAAAATGATTTTTTTAAATTTTACTTGGAAATTTTATATAAGATCTACTCAGTAGATCTTATATACACATACATTTTTCTAATAATAATTTAATAATGTGAAAATAATGCAATTAGTTTTAACTAAGCTTCATATCAACACACTGGAATTTACGGACATTTATCTTATGATCCATTAATCTCTATATCCTTTACACTTAACACAGTGGCAAATTTCCACCTTTTTGTCATAATTGTATGACTTATTCTCCATTACACGGTAAGACACAGTAGTATAAATAAGAAGAAAGAATAGACTTATTTGTTTATGTTGGGAGGTGGTTGCTGTAACTTCATTCAAAGCCTTTGTGATTTATTTTAAAGCTATACAATCTTTGGTTAAATGGGTATATTAGTCCAAACATATTAATAAACAGTTAAACTTTTCCTGGGAACCTTTCTGATTTGACCTTAACTTTCCACACTAGACCATGTTTTGAATTAAACATAAAGATTGAGCAGCAATCTTTAGTGCCAAATAATTAGGAAGAAAAGACAAGAGTTTCAGCTCTCAATGATACTTCAGTACCACGGAGAGCAACAAATGATCGTCTGCCAACTAAGGTTGTGGTTATGCCAGCTTGACTATGCTACTTAGCATACATTGACAGAAAAAAGTAAACACATGAACAGTAGGACATTATGGAAAATACATATTAGACTACTATTCAGCATTCATACACAGAGATAAGTAAAAAAAAGGCAAGGCAGGACAATGTGAAAAAGTATATTGGCATTCACATAAGGGAATGTGCTTTTATTGTTACTTAACCTCTCTGTATCGCCATCAGATCAAAAGGCAAAGGAAGTAAAATGTAAAGGACTGTCAGAAGGCAAAGCAAGAAGCAACCACATGTCTACAATCTCAAAGGTTTTTTCACTTGTATATACTACATGGACATACCCTTCTTAGAAGGTGAACTCCTGGAAGCCAGGAGCTCTATGATAGCTTCCCAGAACTGAGTGCACGTAGTAGGTGGTCATTTATTCATTGAATATATGTACTAAATTCTATCATGCTGTTAAGAATATTTGCTCATGGCTCGGCGCCTGTGGCTCAACGGGCTAAGGCGCCAGCCACATACACCTGAGCTGGCGGGTTCGAATCCAGCCTGGACCCACCAAACAACAATGACGGCTGCAACCAAAAAAAAATGGCCAAGCGTTGTGATGGGCGACTGTAGTCCCAGCTACTTGGGAGGCGGAGGCAAGAGACTCGCTTGAGCCCAGGAATTGGAGGTTGCTGTGAGCTGTGATGCCATAGCACTCTATCCAGGGTGACAGATTGAGGCTCTGTCTCAAAAAAAAAAAAAAAAGAATATTTGCTCATTAAAGCTTATTAATAATTCATTAGCCTCACAAAACTATTTTTATATTTAATTCTTTAAATTTTTAATATGAATGTTTAGCAAAAATAAATAAATAGAAGGTAAAGTGTATTGGAATCATTTGGACTTTATCTTAAGGCTAGATTTAAAACACCTGTTTCTTGCATGAAGGATTTTCTAGTGTGTTTTAACGAGTTGTTTGAAGCTTCACTCATAACTCCAGCTTACTAACTATAACAACCACAAAATCTTTCATTATCCAATAGATAGCTATAGATGACTAATTCTATAAAACAATAACTTTTATATTTGTGAATTGATGTCATATAGAGTTAGAGTGAGTCAGATATAAAAAACGAAGAAAAATATCAAATCCACTATTTTTAAATTTAAATAGTGCATTTAAAAAGATTCCCAGAATCATATTAGATTTTTATGTTAAGCCTCATTTTTCTTTCCCTATCACATTCCAAGCAATTGTTTCTGTTGCAGCACAATTTACAAAATAAAACTTATGTGTACTGGACAAGAAATTTTTAAATAGACAAACTCATAAATTATTCAATGTTTAACTGGGAATAAGAAGTGGAATCTATTACGTGAGGTGTCACAAATTTTGATACAGGGCCCTATCTAAATATCTCATTAAGGTTTGGGTAAAAATAAGAACGTATGTTTCATCTTAAATTCACCTATTTTTCCAAGTTGATGTGAAGAGGCAATTTTCTGAACATGAAATGACAGGATGACTCATCCTAAAGGAAAAGTTGATTACTATTAATTGTGAGGAATTCGGTAACAGTTATCTAAATTAACAAAGAAGTGTTTTTACTTTATTTTTAATGATTAAAAGCTTTCATTATGTTATAGATAAAAAATAAAAAGATAGTATTTTTATTAGGATATTTCATTACCCTGAAGTACATAAAAATTCAATAGTTCAGATGTGTATAGTAATTACCTCATGATAAAGCAGCTATATATACAGACACCAGATATATGTATTTCTTTTGAAAAATGTAAAGCACTTTAGAAATGTAAATGCTTTAGTAGTATAAGAATAGTATTAAAATTTAACAGATTGTTGACAACAAGAAAAATGATGGAGCACTTATGTAATAGTCCTCATGATTGTAAGGTTATTACTATTGGGGAAGAAATGTCCAGATAGAATATGTAGCAATGTTTTAAAGTGCTATTGCCTTGAAATAGTCATCAGTATAATGCAAAAGCAATTAAGTCTATCAGGCACAAAGGACACCGCAGTTTACTCTCTATGAAGAATTACATAAATACAGGAATTGAACTTTCACAATTTATAAGATGTTACCAATTATTCAGTTTTCGAGAAATAGAATTAAAAAGATGTAAGTGTATATTTGCCCCAGGGATACACAAAATAGTTGTGCAAGATTCTTTCTAGACTTTCAGTTATATTAATTTGACTAAAATCTTTGGGGGCTTCTCTGAACAAAAGGTCACTGTAAGTATACATATGTGTGTGCAGGTGTGTGTGAATCTGTGAATTATAGTACATTCATGTATATGAAATGAATATCCAGAGTTTTCTTTCCAAGTGTGTAATCACTATAAGACTCTTGACTGTAAAAAGTGAATGTCTTACAGCTACCTCTCATAACGTGTACAGTGGGACCAAGAATGTCAAGTGGCATAAATGTGTCATATTATCTTTTGAAGATTCTTCAACACTGATCAATGGAAATGTTTAGAGTGGTTAAAAATTTAAGCTGAAAATAACACTCCCCCTGACAAGTCTGCAACCCATGTGATTTACCCATCGCTAGTTTTTTAAAAACACGATGGAAGATATACTATCAGGGCCTCTGGGAAGCCATTAGGAATGGAACACACAGTAAACTGTATTAGATTGAAAAGTGGTCCTTCTGCTTCCACTTTATCATAAACCACAGAAAATAGTAAATGAAAGTATTCATTCACCAACTACATAAAGGTTTTGGTTTTTTTTTTTTTTTTTTGGAATCTACAAATCCTCTTTCTGCTGAGGCCCAGGAGTCCACAAATAAATTGTCAACTTTAAAGTAAAACAGACATGAGCTAAATACCCACTTCTGAACTGTTTCTATCTACCCCGCTGAGAAATAGTCACTTGGTTGGTAAAATAAATGCACGTTATGTACCATATAATATAATGGATGTTTTGAGTATAAATGATGTAGTACAAGGAGGGTCTTTAGTACCTGGATGATACTAGGTATTTTATAAGTGAGAACTCTGCCTAATTTCCCTGTATTTTAAAAAGTATTGTTGGCAAGTTTGAGATCTAACGGAGGCTTAAGGTGGATCCAGGAATGTTTCATGAACCTATGCTATGGGGACAATGTAGGAGCACAAATCCAGGTACTCAACATCTTTAGATATGTATCATTACTCTCACTGCTTTCCACCTCCTTAAATCTCTAAATTCAGTAGTGGTCCTAACTTGGACTCAGAATACACATGTGTGCTCCTGCCCCTACAACAAACTACTACCCTTTCACTTGCCTTTGTGCTTGTGTGTCAGCATTACGCACACGACCGTGCATGGGCACACCTGTGCTCTCAAATCCCCACTCCAAATGTCAGCTCCATGGACTTTTGTCTCACTTGTCATAGAAACAGATAGAATGGAGTGCCTGCTAGCTAATGAGTTTCAAAAAATAGCATGAGTTATCATATAGTTCTATGTTTTTCTTTCTCAGTAGCAACTTCACATCAGAAGAAATTGCCTCTTATCAAAGTATCTTCATTATCAGCCTGTTTAGTGACCTAGTTAGGCAATCAATGTTCCTTTCTGTGGAAAAAGATTATCTTGCCAACAACCACTTGCTGGACCATCTAAGAAGAGGATAAAACTCAACTACTTTAGCCTCAAATAAAACTCAACTAATTTAGGGTATATCCCATAACCCTAGTTTGTCCTGATATTTGCTTAGCTAACCTTAACAAGTTCAAAGATGTTCCAAGCTTGCTAAGATGTGAAAAAGAAGAAAACTCTTAAAAAGGAACAGGAATAGAAGCATGATCCGTTCTTCAGGACTCCAAACCACTTTGAAAATAACTTCAACATTTCCCACATTCATAATTTTTCTTTACAAAGCATTATGAAGGATAACCTGCATTTTATTACAGTATTTTGCCTTTGTCAACCCAATGTCCAGAGTTGCAGAAGAAAGTATAAAATCTCTGAACAAATTCATGGAATCAAAAGCAATTCACTTAACCATTATTGAGAAATGGATTACCTAGAGCTTTTTTCTTCTACTTTTTAAAAATCTACCTTTTAGCAATTGAATTTGTTCTCAGTGCCAATGGAAAAGGGAACCAATTTTACATATAAGAATTACGAACGTCCCTGTGATACACTATCCTGTAAATCTGTTTAAATAGGATTTAAATGAACGATAACTTAATACTGAATTGCACTGCAGAATTTACAAATTCTTCCATTAAAATGTAAAAAAGTGATGATTTCTATTCTTTAAAATAAACGTGGATACTTAAAAGCAAAATTTAAATGCTTATTTTAGTAGTATTTAGAAAGTACTCTTCAATAGCCACTGCCTATCATTCAGGAACAATGTGTTTTTTTTTTCCTTTCCTAAAGTTAAGCTAAATTTATGCAATGTTTTATTCATCTGTTTCTTTTGTTAATTATCAAACTTGCATATTCTAAGATTAAAAAATAAGAATAAAATTACTAGAAATAGTTTGTTGGGGCTAAAATATGCATTAATGTCCTATTTCCTTTTCCTAGGAAGGGATGTATTTCCAAACAATGTGTCATATTTTAAGACTCAGGACAGAGAAATGAAAATCAACGCCAAAACTGTTTAGCATGTAAGAAGAGAAATCAAGCAGGACCTTGATTGGAGACTTGTCTATTTATAGAGAAAAGACCTAGCTGCAAAGACAGACAAAAGAGGAAGAAAAATTATTCCAGTGACACAATTATTCCAGTCAAAAACCTGTAGACATAGATTTTGTCTATGTTTATGTGTTAGAAAACACACCAAAATAAATCAATACAATATCACGAAATTAGGATATTTCTCATTTAACAAGTTGATATCTGGCATCTTGAGAATTACAATATCTAGAAAAATTGAACTGATTTTTTTCAAAAGCAAACTGGAGCTACTTCACCAGACCATGGAGCTATCATTTCTCATGTGATTATTGTACTGTAGGCCAATCTTATCCCTGGGAGGAGGTCAAAGTCCTCCAGTAGATGCTGGATACTGCCGATGGCACTGACCCTATACTGTGCAATCTATGTTTGTCCTATATATGATAAAGTTTAATTTATGAATTAGGCACAGTGAGAGATTATCAACAATACCTAATCGTGACATAGAAATATTATAACAAACTACCGTTAATAAAAGTTGTGTGATGCAGTGTCTCTCCGCTCTTTCTCTCTGCCTTGAAATTCTGTACTCACCTATTTTTTAGCCTCATTTCACCATGGGTCACTGAAAGTATTGATAAGGTGTGGGAGGGGGTGGGGGTACTGTTATATCATCTTCTGTTTCCCTACTTTCCTTCCTTGAATCTAGTTTGATCACATCACTATCTTGCTCAAAACCCTGTACACCAGAGTCCTTCTCGTGGCCTATTTCTGACCCTTTCTCCTGTTTCAGTCATACTGGTTATTTCTCAAATATGTTAGAAAAACTTGTGCCTTAAGGACTTTCCACTTTTGGTTCCTTCTGCATATACTGCACTTCTCCCAGGATATTTGCTCTTCTGTTATTCAAGTTTTGATTTAAATTTCATCTTCTCAGTAAAAACTAATCACCTCATTTAATATAATTTTATACCACACCCTTGATACTCCTAATTCTCTTCCCTAATTGCTGTTCTTTCATGGATATTTCCACCTATAGATTTTATTTACATGTTACTGGTTTTTTTTTAATTTCAGGTTAATGTGAAGGTACAAATATCTATGTTATAATGTTTACATTTGTTAGGTAGAGTCCCTCTTGTAGTTGTGTCCCATACCCAAGAGGTGTGCCATATACCCTTACATCGTCTGATTAAGTGGGAGCACACCAATCCCCCTCCATCTTCCCTTTAACCCTACCTTATTCCACCTCCCCCACCTTGAATTGAATTGAGTTTTTCTCTTACGTGGGTGTGTATCAGATCATCAACTAGCTTCATATTAGTATTGAGTACATTGGATATTTGCTTTTTCATTGTTGTGATACTTTACTAAGAAGATGGTGCTTCAACTCCATCCAGGCTAATACAAAAAATTGAAAGTCTCCATCTTTTTATGGTAGAATAGTATTCCATGTATATATATACCACAGCTTATTAATCCATTCCTGAGTTGATGGGCATTTAAGTTGCTTCCACATTTTGGTGATTATAAATTGAGCTGTGATAAACAATCTAGTTCAAATGTCCTTATGATAAATTAATATTTTTTCTTCTGGGTAGATGCCTAGTAACGGGAATGCAGGGTCAAATGGGAAGTCTAATTTGAGTTCTTTGAGGATTCTTCATAGTCTTTTCAAAGAAATTGTATTAGTTTGCAGTTCCACCAGCAGTATAAAAGTGTTCCCTTCTGTCCATATCTGCACCAGCATCTGCTAGTTTGGGACTTTGTGATGTGAGCCATTCTCACTGGGGTTAGGTAATATCTCAGGGTGGTTTTCATTTGCATTTCTCTGATTATTAGGGATGATGTACATTTTTTCATGTTTGTTAACCATTTGTCTGTCTTTCTCAGAGAAGGTTCTGTTAATGGCTGTTGCCCAGTGATAGAGATATAGACACATGGAACCGAATAGAAAACCAAGAGATGAAACCCATCCCTTATAACCATCTGATCTTTGGTAAACCAAAGAAAAGTACACTAGGGGAAAGATCCCTCCCTATTCAATAAATGCTGATGGAAGAACTAGATAATCACAGACATCACAGAACTAGATAATAAAAGACAGAAATTGAACCCACACCTTTCGCTGCTTACTAAAATTGACTCAAGATGGATAAAAGATTTAAGTCTAAGACATGAAATGATGAAAAATCCTAGAAGATAATGTGAAAAAACTCTTAATGATTTCAGACTGGGGAAATATTTTATGAAGAAGACTTCAGTGGCAATTGCATCAACAACAAAAATAAACAAATGGAACTTAATTAAACTGAAAAGCTCTTACACAGCAAAAGACACCACATTAAAGCAAACATACAACCTTCAAAATGGAAAAAGATATTTACATGTCTTGTACATTCTCTGCGTTCCTCCTATAATGTAAGCAACTTTACATCATAGTCTTCATATATATAACTTTTGCTACATTCCCTCCAGTAAGACTCATACCTGGCACATAACCCTCATTCCATAAATTGCTTTGAAGTGTCAAAATGTATGATTATTTTCTCAATTTTGCTAATAAGGAAACTGGAAGCTAGAATTATGTCATTTGCACAGGATGACACAGCTAAAAAATAAACCTATAGTCAAATCTTGATAGTTTGATACGAGGGCTCAATCCCATAATCATCAAGTTACAAAATTACAAATAAATATATCCAAAAGCCATGTGCTTTTCAAGGAAAACAGAAAAAACATTTCTGTCTGGAGGTGCAAAATATTCCTATATGGATAAATATGGAAACTCTATCTTTGTTCTTTTCTGCCAATCTGACTTCTGTAAAAATAGAATATCATTACCCTTTAGACAAGTGGTGAAGATGAAGAGATAAATCACAGTTTTTACTATTAGTTTAGCTCTGTTGTTCCTCTCACAGCTGCCTGTTTAATTCTCCTGCCCCACTTTTCCTCTATTTGGGTTAGTCAACACTATAGGGAAATTTCTTTGAAATTACAGTGACTTTATTTTCTTCTCTAAAATATACATTAACTTACATCTTGAAGCACAACATAAACAGAGAAAAGTTCACAAAGCACGTAAATTCACTCTGTGAGTTTAACAAAGTGAATACATCATTGTACTAGTGGTACACTGGTAAATGTATAAGGAACAGGTCCCTCACTGAAGCAAAAGCGAAAGCAGAAGCACACTGCAAAAACTCAATCCTAACGATTTGGCTACTCCCAATATGGCTAATTTCAAGTTACTATCTTGATGTCAACCATCTTGCAAAATTCAAAAATTTAACAGTGAAAAAAAAAATAGGCTAGGTGCCTGTGGCTCAATGGGGTAAGGCGCCAGCCACATACACCTGAGCTGGCGGGTTCGAATCCAGCCCGGGCCCGCCAAACAACAATGACGGCTGCAACCAAAAAATGGCGGGGCGTTGTGGCGGGCGCCTGTAGTCCCAGCTACTTGGGAGGCGGAGGCAAGAGACTCGCTTGAGCCCAGGAGTTGGAGGTTGCTGTGAGCTGTGATGCCACAGCACTCTATCCAGGTTGACAGCTTGAGGCTATGTCTCAAAAAAAAAAAAAAATTAACAGTGAATTCTTATACCACGTGGCATGCCAGTTGTAGCATATCACTAAAAACCAAGAAGTCTTATAGATCTCCCCAATCACTACTTCCTGTTTTCCCAGAGGTAACCAGTATCCTGACTCCTAACACCCTTCTTTTGAAATTAATATAGAGGGATCATGCATAGTCTTTTGTGTGTGTTTTCTTTCCCTCAATTTTGTGTTTGTTTGATGTATCCATTTTTCAAATACAGATAGGTCCGTTTCGATGCATTATACTATTCTATGCAGTGCTGTGACTTACACATCTACTTTAGAGCTGACAAACATTGGGATTGTCTCTACTCATGCATTACTACTTATATTAGTGTGATGAAATTTCTTATATAAGTCTTTTTGGAAACACATATGCTAATTTGTGTGGGGTTGATTCTTAGGAGGAGAACTGCTGGTTCACAGTTTTGTTAGAAACTATCGAAAATGTTTTCAAATTGCATGAATTTACACTAACATTGTGTAAATTGCATGAATTTAGATTAATATAAGAATTCTAGTTTGTCCATATCTTCACCTAGATAAGGAATTATCAGTCACTTCACATTTCATGCATTCTGGACTTATACACATAAATCTCTTTTTATTTCAGTTTTCTTTTCCCTGATGGCTGATGAGATTGAGTGCATTTTCATCTGCTTCTTGAACCATATGGATATTCTTTTTTGTGACATGGTCTGTTGAAGTCATAGGTCCTTTTTTCTTTAAGTTTCATTGTTTTATAGTTCTTTAGATAGTCTGAAACTCATATTAAAAATATTTTCTACTCTGAGACTTGCATTTTAATGTTCTTAATAAGATTCTTTAATAAACACAAATTTCTTACTTTCAAATAATTTTCTATCTACTATCTTCTATCAATCATTTGTCTATCTACCTACCTACCTAATATCTATCTTTCTACCTACTTACCTATGTATCTCAGCTTTATTGGGATATAATTTACAACACAACTCAGCCATTTCAAGGTTATAACACAGCAGGTTTTACTATATTCACAGAGTTGTGTGACCACCACCACAGCAAATTCTAGATTTCATCAGCCCCAGAAGAAATCCGATATTCACTTGTCCTCACTCCCCACCTTTTGCCCAAGTTTCATGAGTCTAAGAAAACCACAATCCTTTTGACTCTACATATTTGTACTTTTTATTTAGAAAAAAGTATATTTTGTACTTGTTCATATAAATAGAATCGTACAATATTCCATCATTTGTGAGGTTTCTTTCACTTAGTATAATATTTTCAAGGGTCATTCATGTAGTACTATGCATCAACTTTATTCCTTTTCATAACTGAATAGCATTCAATTAGACACTTGCACCACATTTTATTTATTCAACATTTAGGATATTTCCAGTGTTCTGGTTATTATGAATAACTCTGCTGAGAAAATTCATGCAAGTTATTTTGTAAACATACATTTTCATTTTCCTGGTGTGGAATTGCTGGAAATTCCACATTTCCATATGTGGAAATTCCATATTTAACATTTTGAGGAATTGTCAGACTGTTTTCCAAAGCAGCTATGTCATTTTACAGTCCCACTAACAATATATGAGATTTACAACTCTTATCTTTGAGAAGATTTATCATTATGATTTTTTGACTATAGCCATTCTAATCACTGTACAGTGGCATCTTGTGGCTTTGATTTGCATTTATGTCACAGGTAATAACCTTAAGCTTTTTTTCACTTTTTCATGTGCATATTGACATTTGTAATCTAATTTGGAGAGATGACTACTAAGGCCTTTTACCCATTTTTTTGTTTGTTTGTGTTCATTGATTTGTTTTTCCTTTGCCCATTTTTAATCATATTACTTTTCTTCTTATTACTGTGTCTTAAGTGTTACCAACCTTTTGTGTTTAATACACCAGGTTCCCTGTTTAAGTTTCTTTCCTCCCTCTAGGTGGTTAGGCTATCCCCCATGTTAATTTCTTGAAGCATTACTTACTTACCTTTGACACTTTACTCTGCAATATTAATCAATTTCATTATGGTGTGAATTAAAGTTAACTTTTTCCATATAGATGTTTGATTCAGCATCATTTTACATAATCCATCATCTTCCTCTCTGTTTTTTGTTTACTGCATCTATGAGTTTCTTTTTATTTTTTTTTTTACTTCTGTTTACTTTTTAATTAATTTAATGACTCCGCTTTACCTCCTTTTTTAGATTGTTAGCTATAATTCTTTGGTGATCTTTTTGGCAAATAATTTAAGTTTAACATTATATTATGCATCTTTAAGGTATCACAGTCCACCATCAAGTAGTAGTATACCACTCCACATATGGTGTAGATCTCACAAAAGTATACTTCATTTTCCTCCTCCAGCTTTTGCGCTATTCTTGTCATACATTTTATTTCTTCATCTGTTACAAACTTCACAGTACATTGCTGTACTTTATGCTTTAAATAACCCATTACTTAAGATTTTTTTAACTATGAAAAATAGTCTTTAATATTTATGTACATCTTTACAAATGCTACCGCTCTTCATTCATTGGTGTATCTGCAGATTTCTATCTGGTTAGAACTTTTCTTCTGCCTGAACAACTTCCATTGCCATTTGCTAGTAAAGGTCTTCCTGTAACTAATTCTTTCAGCTTTCCTATCTCTCTAAAGTCTTTATTTTGCTTACATTTTTGATAGATATTTTCCTTGGATGTAGAATTCAAGATTGACTGTATTTTCCTTTAGTTTTTTATGGTGTGAATTGTTGCTGACAAGAATTGTATTGTCAGTTTTATCTGCATCTCTCTTTGTAATGTGCCCTTTTTTTCTGGTCACATTTGAGATTTTTTCTTTTTCCCTTGTTTTAAACAATTTTATGATAAGTTATGGAATGGTTTTCTTCTCTCTCTTGTGCTTGAGGCTGTTAAGATTCTTAGAACTGCAGCTTTATAGTTTTCACCAAGTTGAGTAAATCTGTCATTATTTCGGCAACATTTTCTCTGTCACCTCCCTCATCTTTATTTGAAGTTTCTAATTACACCGAGGTAAAGATGTTGCACAAGTCCTGGTCCTCTTTTTATTGTTTTCTTTGACTTTTTTCTCTCTGTATTATTACTTTTAGTTTATGTTGCTATTATTCTAGTTTAAATCTTTTCTTTTACATTGCCTGCAGTTAATCTCATCCTGCGTATTTCTCATCTCAGAAATTTAAGTTTTCATCCCTAGAAGTTTGAAATGGGTCTTTTTAATACAAAATATGTGTCTGTTAAACATGCCCAATGTTTTCTCAGCCGTCTTTAATATATGGAATGCTGTTATAAAAATTGTTTTTATGTCCAAGTCTACTCATCATTATGCGTATCTTTTCTATATCTCTTTTGACCGAATGATCACTAACCATATCATAATTATATTTTCCTGCTTCTTTCCTTATACCTGTATTTTTTTGAGACAGGATCTCACTCTGTCTCAAAGCGAGGCTAGAGTGCAGTGGTATCACCAAAGCTCACTGCAACCTCAAATTCCTAGGCGAAAGAAATCCCTCTGCCTAAACCTCCCAAATAGCTGGGAGGACAAGCATATACCATCAGGCGCAACTTTGTTTATTTTTATTTTTTCTTTTTATAGAACCAGTTTCTTACTCTTGCTCAGTGTTCTCAAACTGGCGACCTTAAAGAGTCTTCCTGCCTCAGCCTCCCAAAGTGCTAGGATTACAGACATGACTCACTGCATCCCACCTCCTGGTCACTTTTTTTTGGTAGGTAGACATCGCAAATTTTATCTTTTGAATTTCAATAACTTTTTTTTTATTTCCTTAAAATGCCTTGAGGTTTGTTGCAAAATAAGGCTAATATATTTGGAAATACTTTGAAGTCTTGAGGCTTACTTGCAAGCTTTGTTCATCAGGACCAAGTTAGCTTCATTCTAGGGCTTTCTCTCCATTACTAAGATGAAACCACCATTCTGACTATTCTATTCAGTGTCTTCCTTGTAGGAAGAGAATTATTCCCAGACCCTCTCTGCTTCTGTTGAGTCATTCTTATCCCAGACTCAGAAAGTTTCTTAGACACATGCTCGTTAAATATTCAGCCGAGTACTCAATTTCCTACGCAACTCTCCACTTTCTAGATCCTTGCCCTTTAGCCTTTACTAACTTGTCCTCCCTGGACTCCTTGTTCTTCCCCTCGGTTCAAGGGAACACCCGGGTTCTCCTCCCCACATTCTCATGGCCACAAATTGGGGCAATTGTAACAATTATCTTATTTCTCCCTTCTCAAAGTCATTGTATTTCATTGCCCAATAAGCATGGTCTGAAAATTGTTGTTTCATATATTCATTTGAAATAGAATACTAATTTTTTTTATAATTTTATTAAATCATAATTGTGTACATTAGTGCAATCATGAGGCACAATGTGCTGACTTCATATACAATCAGAAACATTTTGATCATACTGTTAGAGATAGCCTTCATGGCATTTTCTTAATCACTGTATGAAGACATTGATATTCTACATTTAATAAGTTTCACCAGTACCCTTCTAAGATGCACCGTAGGTGTGATCCCATCTATTGCCCTCCCTCCACCCATACAGGGAAAAGGGAAAGGGATGTGAGAATACTAATTATTTTATTTGTATTGTTTCCTGCCACATTTAATTGCTAAGTAAGAATACAAAATTAAATTCACTTCAATATTGAGACTAAGAGGTTTAAAAGCATCCATTGTAGTTTTGCTCCTATTGTCTAAGGAATAGTTTTAAATATTTTACTATCAAATATGATTTCTTGTTGGGTTTTTTTTTAATAATTTCATGTTCAGTTTAAGGTAGATTCTTCTGTTTTTAGTTTTGTCAGTAATCTGTTTTAACTTTTCCCAAATGTTTTTCTGCATGCCTTTAGATAATAATGTGGTTTTAATTCTCTTAGCCTATAAGTGTAATTGAATTATGTTGTCTAGCTGTTGAATATTAAAACATCTTACATTCCTGGAATAAATTCAACTTGTTCTGGATGTTGTATCCCTATATATTTCATCACTTTGGATTGCTAATATTGTATTTAAATATTTTTACAGCTAAATTAGAGAAATTGCTCTCTAATTTTCCTTTTCTTAATGTCATTGTCAGGTGCTGGGTCAAGATTTCACTGGCCTTATGAAATAAATTTTTCTATTCGTAAAAAGAGTTTCATAATTTTAGTGTAATTTCTTCCATAATTATTCCTGACTTCTTGAGATAGAACTTTAGAGAATGATTTTCAGGCTAACACTATCTGGTTTACACCTTTGAAGCTTTGTAATTCAAATCCTCTTGTGTCACTTTTAGCAGTGCTGGGTGCCCATCTCCCAATTTCTCTGTTCTTTGCTGCTAACAAGCTATAACTACAAATTTCTTCAAATGATTACCCTCAGTGTAGTGGACAGCCTCACCAACGTGGACTCTGTAAGAGTTTGGGAGTTTAAATTCTCCCCCCTAACTCTGGTATGGCACATAAATTCCCCTAAGACAGTGTTCACCACCCAGTTTCTGGCTTGTAATTTAAGCTGTCTGCAAAGAATTGCATTTGGAATACTGGAGCAGCCTTGAGTATTTGCAGAGTTTAAAGTGCCTGGAAATTTACTTCTTCCTGAACAGACCATTGCCAATCACTGACTGATTCAAAGATCCAAAATCCAGCTCTCTTGGCTTCAGATAAAATGCACAGAGATGCAATTTTAGCTCTAGAGCACTCCGAGGGATCAGACAGTGGCTGAATCTATTGGCAAAATCACATATTTCACCTTTTAACACTTATCAAACTGCTTTCTCCAATCCTTTTTCTGGAGCATTTCCCAAAAACATCCTGAATTAAGGAGTGCCTCTGGAAGAAACAAACTTAACACATACTATTCATTTTCCTGTAAGCACTGTTTTAGTTCTGTAATGTATTTTGACATGTATTTCATTTTTATTACTATTTAACTAAAATTATTTCCTAATTTTTATTATAATTACATTTTTACTCCTGGGTTCTTTAGAAGTATGTGACTTAATTTCACAATGTCTAGGAATTTTTATGTTATTTATTTGCTATTGATGCCAAGCTTATTTCCATTGTGATCATATAATATTCTCTGTATGAGTTTTTTTTAATTTGTTGAGACTCCCATATATTTCATATTTACCCTTTATTAATTTAGGGTGAAGTATTATGCATGTGTGTGTTGTGTGTGTATGAACACATATATTTGTTAAGCGTATTATTCAAAGCTCCTAGAGTAACTGACATTTTTGTCTTGTCTATAAGTTACCAAAAGACTTATGTTCAAAATCCTGTCTAATGCCTGTAAATGTATCTAGTTACTCACATGTCTAAATTCTTCTTTTCTATGTAATTTGAGGGGAGAGTAGTACTGGATATATTAGAATTCATAATTGCTACAGAAATCTATCCTGGTAGACCCCCATTCTCATCATGAAACGTGTTCTACATCCTGGGTAATGTGTTTATCTTAAAGTCTACTTCGTTGGATGTTCATTTGACGACACTACCTCTTTTCACTTGCTTTTCCACGAAATATATTTTTTCACCTTTTTTCATTCAATTTTCATGTATACTTACATTTAAAATATCTCCCTTTGGAGAGAAACATAAATTATGTTTTCTTTGTATATTCATTTCAGAAATATTTATCAGAGAAAATTGAATTTTAATCTGGATAGCTTCCCAAGTTATCTGATTCTAGCCTTTCATCATCTTTGAGCTATTTGTAACACTGTAAATTTGGCAACATGCAAATTACTTCCTGTTTCATGGAGATTCAACCGTCTTCCCTCTTTCCTGTGGAAAAAAAATTTTGACTCCTATATACATATTCATATCAGTGTTTTTCATTTATAAATGTGCCCGTTCTTTGCATGCTCTTTAAGCTGTTTTGTTACATATGTTAGATTCAAACATGAGTTAAATAAACTCTTGAACAAGTATTTATTTTTATGTATGACAGTCATGAATCAACTTGTTATGACAATTATCTTTCAACGTTATCTTCAAATTACATTATTTAGACCACTTTCACCTACTGTAATTTCTGCATAAGATTATACAGATATCTAATATCTTACCGATGTTTTCTAAGTCCCCCACCTGTTTGCCTGTCCCTTTAGATTAATCAACAAATTTCATCATTATCTGTATCTTTCATTGCCTTGTTAATAATGCTCTCAAATTTATTGGTAAATACTGGTAGACATTTAATATGCATTCTATTTTCATCTCTTCCCTGAAAATGGCAGTATTTTTGACAACATTTCTCACTCTACTTCTCTCTCACTTTGTGTATTTTAGTATTATAGTCCTCTATCTGAATTCTTTATATATTTAAATCTCAGAAGCAATTAGCATTAATGTTTTTGAAGACATTCATTTTGATTTCCTATACATTTATCCTTTCCATGCATTTGCATTTATTTCTGTGTTGCTATGTTTTCCTTTGGAATCATTTTACTTCTGCCTGAAGAACATTATTCAGTATTTCTTTTTATTGCCTGTCTGCTAATAGGGGAGTATCAAACTTGTTTTCAGCTTGGAATAACCTTTAATTTGCCTTTATTTTTGCTGAATAGAATTCCAAATTGGAAGTTTCTCTCAGAACTTTAAAGATGTCATTCCATTGTCTTATTTTCTCCTTCATTTCTATTAAGAAATCAGCTCTTGGTCATATTTCTTCTTTGAAAACAATATGCTTTTTTCCTGTCTGCTTTTAAGATTTATGTTTGGCTGATAGCAGTTTGAAAGAAATTTCTGAATTTGTGGCTTAATATCAATTGTCAGGTTTGTATAGAATTTACTACTGTGTCTTCAAATATTGCTCCTGCCCACTCTCTCTCCTTGCATTCTGGAATCCCCCAAACAACTTTATCTTTTTATCATATCTTTTAAGCTTCTTTTAAATGTGTTCCATATGCTTTTACCCTCCATGCCTCAGTAAGCTTGTGTTCTATCAACACATTTTTCCAGTTCACTAATCTTCTCTTCTGCTATGTTTAATTTGTTGCAGAATATGAGTATTAAATTTTTAATGGAAGCTACTTTTTTTTAGTTCTAAAATGTAAAGTATGCTCTGTTTTATACATTTCAGTTTTGGGGTAACCTTTTCAATTTTGTCTTGTATTTTCTTGGATATATTGATCTCAGTTGTTTTAAAATTCACACATAATTACTCTAGTATCTGAATTACCTGTTGGTTTTTTTCCTTCCAATATTTCCTTTTATTTTATTTATTTATTTATTTATTTGGTAACTTGTTCTTCTTTTTGCATGCTTTGTTTTTAGTGTTTTATTTCCTTCTAGTACTTGTGTATTAAAAAAAAAAAAAGATTAGCTCAGGTTCTGGCTGATGTAATTTCTTTCTTGAAAATAAGCAGCAAGTTTTTCTCTTTCTCAGAAAGATTGGGTAGAAAGAAAAAATAACCTCCTTTCAGATTGGGATTGAGTTGGTTTGAAGTTGTTTCTTTGTGAGACTAGTGTATTTCTAGTTCACCCTCCTCCTTAGGTTATGACACTTCTGGGTTTCTAAATGTACATCTTGAGTATTATCCAGGATCTCTGCTCTTTGACACTCCCTACTCGCCAATATTTGTCTCATCAGCCTGTGAGACTGTCAGAATTTCTATTCAGTTTCTTATCCATCAAGTGTCTCTTTTTGTTCAACATCTTGGCCTCTCAGCTGTGAGTGACATGAGTTGGCAAATAATTCTGAAAGGAAAAGGGATAAAGGCTGTCAGGCTCATTTCAGTTTATTTCCCTTCCTTCACATTCTCGTTTCCCTGCTGCTTCTCTGGTGCTATAGTAAAGATTTTTTTCCTTCAGATTCTCTAGCTGTTTTGGGGACAGAATTGTTACACAACAAGCTACTGTATTGGTATGAGACACAGAATCTCCCCAACTCTCCACCCTCTTTCTTCACATCCACTATAATTTCTTTTGTGTAGGAAAGCACACCCTGAAGTTTTTAGTACTTGTCTCATTTGTCTTCCCTTGGATCAACAAGCTTAAGCCTTAATCCTGAAGTATGTCAACAATAAAAAATGAGAAGCGTAAACATCATCTTTTGTGTACTTTGTGTAGAGTGTTCACATGGACTTTCAAGATCTCAAATATACATTGTTATGGAAATACACCCCTTAGGAAACAAGGACTTTATTATAATTCTGTCCTTTCTGATGTTACTCTTGAAACTTGAGATCAAACCATAACACAGATCCTCATGTGATTTTCTTCAAATATAGATGCATACATACGGAAAAAGTATGAAAGAGGAGAAGAAGAGAAATATTATGTAGTAAGTTTCAAGAACTTCTTTGCCTTGGGGATGAGATGACTGAGTCTCAAATCCTGGTTTCGCCACTTGCTGTGTGACTAGGACACAGTACCTGGACTCCTCAGTTTTTCCTTTGTTAAATCAGGTGCTAATATGTATGTACTAGGAGGATTACATAAATTTAAGTGAAATAATGTATCTAAACTGTTTAACTCAAAGTTACCATTACCCAGTGTGCTCGGTCAATATTGGTCACATATTTAGATTCTTTATGAATTTCCTAAGTGAAGCAAATTGTCTAGCAATAAATCAGAATTATGTTGGAAGTTTGGGTTGTAAAATTTTAAACTAATAGATTATTTTAAGTTGAATAGTGATGTAATTTTAGAGGGGATGAAAATGTTTACATATGAAACCAAATAAGTTATACTAGAAAATGATATGAGGTTCACAAGAATTCCACTATAGGGAGAAAAATATTAAATGGGTAAAGTTCTTATTAAAGCACCTTTGTACTTAACAAGTAGGTTAACTGCCAAGAGTAAGTAATTGGGGCATAACCCATCTAGAAATTAGAATTTGGTGAAAGTAAACCTTTCAATCATTATAAGACTTTAAAATATATTTCATTAAGTAATAGAAAACCTTGGAAAACGTAGATAAAACTTATTTTGAAGTTGTTTTCAGAGAATCGTGACAGTTTATAACTTTAAAAGATTTTTATTGAAAAGAAATCTAAGCTCTAGAATTCTAAGCTCTGGAAGTAACTTTCCAAGGCTACGCATACGAAAAAGGACTGACAAACATCAGTTCAGAATATGTACTAAATACTTGACATTTATCTCCTCAGTTGCTCTCGCCATCCTTTGGCAGTCTCCGTGCTCTGAAAGCCTTCCGGTTGAGTTTGTCCAGTGGGCCGCATTAGGAAGAGATGAGGGGGAAGGAAGGTGAAGTCAAGGTACAGAATCCCTCTACTGTCTCTGTCCAGGGTCATTCTGACTGACTCTAATTTTTGTTTCAGGCCATATTTTATATGCAATCCTCACCCTGCTGCTGTAAAAGGCCACCCTCATGAGCCTCAGGGTTTTGCACTATCCATGTGGTTTACCTATGCTCTCCCTTTTACAAAGCATTCCTCAAATTACTCAGCTGCATATGCCATCTTTGTGTGTGTGTGTGTGTGTGTGCATGCTAGGACCCTGATGTCCAGAGAAACCACAACTTTAACTGGGATCTCAGAATTTTGTTGTTCATTAGTCAACATTTTCTCTTTCTCAGTAGGGATTATTGCTGCCAGGAAAGTTACTGATTTACTACATGGATTACAATAGAAAATATTAAGCATTTTCATAAGGTCAATCACTCTTGACCTAAGGGCATATATTACTATTTTTCTTTGTTAACATACATTTTTAATTATAAAGTAAGTTATGTAAATAAATGTTTTAAGATAATAGGAACAAGAAGAGAAATAATTTATCTGAAACTTGATTGAGATACTATTGCCAATGGATTCCTATTAAACTATTTCTTTGTTTATTAAACTATTTTTGAGTTTATGTGTTTAATTATTTTTCTACTTGTAATCAAAGTTCTTCAATGTATTGGAGCAACATTGCATAGAAAAACATAGGTTAATGAATAATAACTATAATGTGCCAACCATATTAATTGATGATAAAGAAAATAAATATAGCTTTCTACTACTTCCCCTGTTTCCTATCACATTACCTTTTGATCCATCCTCTGGTGACAAATTTAGTTGTTTACCGGAATATGTTTTTTTTTTATGACTGTGGCTGTACACTTATTAGCTAAAAAAACAGAGTTTTATTTACCCCCTGTTTTGAAGTCCTAACTCCAGGCTGTCCCTGGATTACAGATGACTTGATTGATGGTGTTTCACAGTTACACATGTGCCCCCAAGGCTCTCCATAATTTATAATTAAATAATTAAGTTAAACATTCAGGAACTAGTTTCTTTTATGCACGTAAACAAACTTGCATGTCGTAGGCGGTTCATTGACACCGCATCTTTATTTCAGCGGTTGGTCTCACTGTCTGTGGTTGGTAAAGCATAGCATCACTTTCATCTTAACTTTTTAATTTGATTTTGTGGATCTGTGTTTCCCTTTGTGACCATGCTTCTAAAGTGAAAGTCCACTGCAAGTCTAGGTGAGCCTGCAAGACAGAGAAAGGTAATGACAATGGAAATAAAAGTAGAAGTACTTAAGTGTTCCAAGAAGGCCAGATGCCGCCATCCACTGGGCAAGTATTAGACTTCAGTCATTTGACTGTCAGAACAATTATGAAGGATAAAGTGAGAATAATGGAAACTATGAAAAGCAGTGTTCCAATAAAAGCATCAATTATTACAAAGTAGTGTGGTGGATTAATTATTGAAATGGAAAGGTTATTACTGATTTGGTTAGAAGATTAAAATAAGCATAACAATCCTGTTAGCCTTGGAATTAAAGGAAGTGCACAATAGTTTCTTCAACTTATCATTACAGTATAAAGGTGTTATTATTATTATTATAGTATTACATTATATTATTATAGTATTTTTATTATTATTATCACTATATATGTACTATTCATCAGGAATCTGAGCTATACACAAATCCTACCTGGAGACATTGTCAGGAATGTACCCCCACCCTAACCCAGGGGCTGCCTGTAACAATACATCAATGCATAATACCTCCTTAGTGGTTCAGAAGAGAAAGTCCACTTACTATGGGCCTAGATTTTCCAGTCTCTAATTTTACTTATGATGAAAAAATAATAAAAATGTATACTTCAAAATATATCAAAAATAGTTCAGCGTGTATTGAAGCTGCAAATTAGTAGTAATTTGTTAGGTACATACATGTATTTCATGTTCAGATATACTGTGTAATGACTTATGTAATTCACAGCTAATATTTTTTCTTATGTAATACCCACATCAGAGGAAAGGAGGATAAAAGTATGTCATCTCAAGAGATAAAGAAATGGTATTGGACAAAACATCCTTGTATGTTTAAAACTCTCAAAGGATTATGTATAAAATGAATTTGCCTCAACACAATAAATGTCATGTATGATAAGGCCACAGCTAACATCATACTCAATAGTGAAATACTGAAAACTTTTCCCTAAAGATCAGAAACAAGACAATGATATTTACTCTTGCCACTTCTATTCAATACAGTACTGGAAGTTCTAGCCAGGGAAATTAGCATTTTAAAAAAGAATATCTAAATTAGAAAGGAAGAAATAAATTTCTCTGTATTTGCTCCTGGCATAATTTTGTATACAGAAAACTATGCACTTCACCCTCCCCCCTCAAAAAAACTATTAGAAGTAAAAAATTTGGTAAAATCACAGAATACAAAATCAGCATACAAAAATTTGTTATATTTCTATTCACTACAATGAACTATTCCCCCACATACTAAAAAGTAGTTTTATTTAAAATAGCATCAAGATAAATAAAACATTTAGAAATTAATTTAGCCAAGGAGGAAAAAAATTCTGCATAGTGAAAATCATGAAGCATTGATTAAAGTTGAAGAAGACACAAATAAATAGAAAAATTTCCACATTCATGGACTGGAAGAGTTTTTTTTTAAATTTAAGATTAATTTGAAGGTACAAGCAAATTGGAAGCATTATTAGTGTTAAAAATGTCCATGACACCAAAAAAGACCTGAAGACTGAATGGAATTGTCATCAAAATCCCGATGGCATTTTTCACAAAAAGAAAAAATGAATCTTAAAATTTGTATGGAACCACAAAACATCTCAAATAGTCAAAGCCATCTTAAGCAAAGAAAAAAAAAAAGCTGATGCATCATAGAACCTGATTTTAAAAGTATATTTTAAAGTTAAAGTAATCAAAATAGTAAAGAACTGACAAAAAAAAGACATATAAACAATTGCATATAATGAGGCTCAAAAATAAATCCATATATATGAGGTCAGACAATTAAGTTTGCAAACTCACCCTAAAAAAAGTGCTCCATACCTTACTGCTGAATACCACTTTATTCACCTTTTAAGAACTCCCCTTGGCCATCTTGTGAATGTAGAGATATTCAGCAGTGAAGTATGGTGCACTTTTCCTAGGACAAGTTCACAAAATTAATTGTCAGACCTTGTATATGGTCAAGAAATCTTTGACAAAGGCACCCAAAATACACAATTGGGAAAGGATGGTCCCTTCAATAAATGGGGTTTGGAAAACTAGACATACATGCACAAGAAGGAAGAAATTAAAATCTTGCCTTACACTATACACAAAACTCAACTCAAACTGGATTAAAGACTTAAACATAAGACCTAAAACCACAAAATTCTAGAAGAAAACATGGGAGGCTACATGACATTGGTCTGAGTAATGATTTTTTTGCATTTGACATCAAAAGCACAGGCAACAAAAGCAGAAATAAACAAATGGCACTAGATCAAACTAAAAACTTTTTGCACAGCAAAGGAAACAACAAAATAAAAGGGTAACCTTTTACAAAATGGGAGAAAATATTTGCAAACCATATTTTTGATAGGCTTTAAATACTACTTAATCTAGTATTTTAAATATGTAAGAAATTCAAACAACTTAATAGGAAAAAAATTCCAATTAAAAAATGGGCGAAGGACCCAAGTAGACATTTCTCCAAAGAAAACACACAATTGTCCAACAGGTATGTTAAAAAGTTCTCAATATTATTAATCATCAAGGACCCACAAATCTAAACCACAGTGAAATACCAACTCACACCCATTAGAATGGTTACTATGAAACGGTCAAATGATAACAAGTGTTGATGAGGATATGGAAAAAGGAAACACTTGTATGCTAATGAGATTATAAATTGATTCCGCCAGCATTAAAAACAATGTAGAGTTTCCTCAGTATCTAAAAATACAGCTACAACGTGATCCAGCAATCTTACTTCTAGAACTATAACCACAGCTATCTGGAAGAGATCTCTGCATTCCTGTCTCATAGCAGCCTTACTCACATTAGCCAAGATATGGAATCAATCTCAGTCTGTGGCTGGACGGATGAACAAATAAAATATGAGATATCTTTATCTATCAATCTATATTCTGATAACGGAACTTATTCAGCTTTGAAAACTAATGAAATTCTTCCATTTGCAAAAGCAGGGATGAAGCTAGAGAACATTGCATTGCACTAAGTCAAAAGGCTAGACACAGAAAGACAAATACTCAAATATTACAACTCACTTAAACATATGGAGTCTAAAAACATCAAACTCACAGAAACGAAGAGCAGCATAAAGGTTGCTGGCATCTGAAGAATGGGGAAAATGGGAGGATTTCTGTCAAAGACATAAATTTTAATTTTTAAGATGAGGAAGTTCTGAAAATTTAATGTGCAGCATAGTGAGAATAGTTAATGATATATACTTAAAACTTGCTAAGAGAGTTTATCTTTATTCTAATCTCACAAAATAATGGCAAACTTTGTGAAGTGATGAATGTGTCCATTAACTTGATTGTGGTAATCATTTCACAGTGTATAAGCATATCAAAATATCAGGTTGTACAGCTTAAATATAGACAATAAAATATCCTTGTTTTATCACATCAATGAATTCTCTGTTTGTTATTTCATTTTCATTGAATTCAGGTGCTAAATCCATATCCAAAATTGCAGGTCTTTTCTAGATATATTTAGGTAATTTGTCAATTTGGAAATGAAAGTCTAGGATTAAATCTTCTAAAATTATTTTATATTAACCGTAGGTCAATGGGTAAGGTCAACTCAAATTGCTTTATCTCATACAGCATATTAAGGCAAACTCAATGCTATTCTAAGGTATATTACTCCAAAAAA
Source organism: Perodicticus potto (assembly GCA_963574655.1). Taxonomy (NCBI): domain Eukaryota; kingdom Metazoa; phylum Chordata; class Mammalia; order Primates; family Lorisidae; genus Perodicticus; species Perodicticus potto. The sequence continues at coordinate 33,234 of CAUYRH010092938.1, read as the reverse complement.
CAGAGAGTAATTAAAAGGGACGTATGTAGGACAGACCATTCTGATATTCAACCTTGGAGAGGTCAAGTCACTTCAATTCCTACTGAGCAAGTGACTCACTAGGTATAAAAAAGCAAGAGTCAATCTGCTTGTTTCCAAAAATCCAAAATTTTTGTTGAAATGCATATATAAAATGTTTTAATAAGACATGAGATTATGGCACTAAAAGAATCACATAAATATATGTGATAAATGGATACAATTCACTCATATTATGAAGCATAGACTTAATTTTAACCAAGCGTTTATATATTTTAACATAAACTTCAAATTATGAGTTTCAATTTAAAGAAATTATAACATCTTTTTAAATTAAAAAGAAAACCTTCAGGATTCCAGTTTACCAGAAACTATGGCATTTAAACTATTTTGTTCATCATGCAACCAGTACTCCTTTTATTAAATATATAAATTTTTGAAGCTATATTCGTTATCACTTGTTCCAAAGATTGCTTCAGCGCTTTTGAATGATGGGCCATAAATTTCATAATTTTAAATTAATTGATAAAAATATACATCGCTGGTTGATAAATAATTCTTATGTTTTGCAGTTTTATCTATCTTACCTACAAGTTTTCTGGGATCTCCTATGTAAGATTAACCACCTTGGCACTGGACTCACTGGTTCTATCTACGTCAACTAGATACACTCAGTAATGTTATAAGCAAGGTTTATATTTTCTTAATTACAAAGAATAGAAATCCACCCAAGTTACATCAGGTTAAAAAGACATTACTGTGAAGTGACAGGTGGAAAAGGTTTAGAACTAGAATGAAAAAGCCCCACAAAAAGAGGCAGCTCCAAGGACCAAATTTTCTTCTTTACGCTCTCATGGAGTTAACTCCTTTTCAGTTTCTATTTTTTTTTTCTTTTCGGCATGTCTTTTCCATTCTTCTTTCAATTTACTTGCTGCTAATTGACTTAGCTCTCATATTTTAGAATGAAAATGACTTACTTATATTTGATGGTAGCTCGAATACTTTCCTTGAAGATTTGTTTATTCCAATGGAAATTCAGATATTACCTAGGCATAGACTATGTTATAGGGACAAACGGTTATCTTGCCATGGCTATTGTTCAGCCTCCTTTTTTTGGTCAGCTTATTTCCTCCTTTTATGCCAATTATACAAGCCTATTATATGCCTCATTGTATTTCCAAATTCAAGTTCCCCAAAGAGAAAATCAGTGTCTTCTAGAGGAGCTGTGAATGGTGACTCCATGGTCATTGTAAGCCGTTAGATATGTTCTATGCACATACTATGGATCCCAGCCACCCAAGGAGGTTTTAAAAAATAAATTAGCTCTCAACATTTAAAATTGGGAAAATTTTACCAAAAAGTCCTGATTTCTGCTATCTCTTGAAAAAAACAAAAACAAAAAACAGAGGATCTGGCAACATTAGTTTGTTTTTTTTTTTTTTCCATGATGACATTTACTTGGGCAGTGCCTGTGGCTCAGTGGAGAGGGTGCCAGCCCCATATACTCAGGGTGGAGAGTTCAAACCCAGGCCCCCTGAACTGCAACAAAAAAAATAGCCGTGTTGTGACGGGCACCTGTAGTCCCAGCTACTCTGGAGGCTGAGGGAAGAGAATCACCTAAGCCCAGGAGCTGGAGGTTGCTGTGAGCAATGTGACGCCACGGCACTCTACTGAGGGCAGTAAAGTGAGACTGTGTCTCTACAACAAAACAAACAAATAAACAAAACCCAATTACTTGGAGATGATTAGTTGCAATCTCCTAAACAAAGCCTGAGCTCTCCAGGTTGCCACCACTCCCAACTGTGTCCTACACTAAGGCTGGGATTCTTTTGTCCTCTGTCTTTCACTCAATAACTGGCTTATTTTAGAGGGAGCCCCTAATCAACCTCTACTTTTTACTCTGGCCTCCCTTAATCTTTTACACTAACCACCTGGCCTCTGGGAGCTTTTCAGTCCTATTTCAGCACAGAGGCAAGCCTATAGTTGGACTTCCTTGTATAAAACACATTCACCTGGTCCTGGGAGTGAAGGGGCTTTAGGACAGGGAATATAGCTGCTGTCTTAGTCCATTTATGCTGCTATAAAGTAACACTTGAGATTGGGTAATTTATAAAGAAAAGAGTCGTATTGGGATCATGGTTCTGCAGGCTGCACAGGAGTCAAGAGGTCGTTTTCCACATCCAGTGAGGGCCTCACGCTGCTTCCACTCATGGGAGGAGAGGAAGGGGAGCCACTGTGCACAGACAGAGAAGGCAAGAGAGAGAGGGGAGGGAGGTGCCAGACTTTTTTAAACAAGCAGTTTTCTCAGAATTAGTAGAGCAAGAACTTGTTCATTTCCTCAAAACATGAGAGATCCACCCGCATGACCCACACACCTCCCACTAGGCATCTCCAACACTGGGATCGAATTTCAACATGAGATTTGCTGTCCAAGCTGCAGCAGCTGCCTAACCACCAAGAGCTGTAGGTGGTACAATTTTTTTTACAAGGGGGCCAGAATAGTCCAGCCAGAATGTTTACCCACTTAATGTAATATAATGAAAACAAATTGAGTATACTTCATTGCAAAATAAAAATGTTCAAAAACTTTTACCAGTAACGTTGAGAAGAAAATCATAACAACCCTTTCAGGGTGATAACTCTGGAGATAGAGAGGTGCAGCTGCCCAACATTACACTCAGAAAGGAATCAAAAGGGATATAAAGCTCGGTGGCATTGAACTCCCAAGATCCCACCATGTTCTGAGAGTTGCCCAAGTTTATTTTATAGTTTCTATGCCCAATCAACTAAACTAGCAATTGGCATTGCGCATTCTATGGCACAATTCTGGCCTCCTGTCTGTTTTGTATATAGTTTTCCCTCTTTATCATGAGTGATGCCTTCTGAGACTCTCACTAGATGCCTGAGACCATGAATACTACTGAACCAAACACATATTATGATTTTTTTCTACACATATGTACCAAAGTTTAATTTATAAATTAGGTGAAGAGATTAGTAACAAGAATAATAAAATAGAATAATTATTACAATGTATTATAATTATTGTATTAATGTATTATAGATTTCCTATTTTACAATTTCATGGATAGAAGATTTGTTCTTACTGTAGATCTTAGCAACCTCAGCACACAATTATTTTTTCTTTCCTTATTAAGAACTTTCAGCTTTTCACTTAAAAGAAGCACTTTAAGATGTCTCTTTACCATATTTGAATTGTCAGTATCATTACTCTTGTGCCTTGGGACCATTAAATAAAATGATGGTTTTTAAAGAAAGTACCGAGCTACTTTGGCAGCTTTTCCGATGTCTGATGACAGAGATAGCTACTAAGTTACTAATAGGCAGGTATCACACATAGTATGGATAAGCTGAGCAAAGATATTCACGTTCCAAGTCAGACAGAGTGGGATGGAACAAGATTTCAGCGTGTTACTCAGAATGACACACAATTTAAAACTTGGGAATTTATGTCTCTGGAATTTTCCATTTAATATTATATTTTTGAACTATAGCTGACCATTGGTAACTGAAACCACGGAAAGCATAACCATGGATAAAGGGTCACTACAGTATAAAATTTTGTTAAAACATAGCTACACTTTCTAGTTTACTATTGTCTTTGGTTACTTTTGCCTTAAAATGTTAGAATTGAGAAGCTGCAACAGAGACTATCTGGCTTAAGGAGTCTAAAATGTTTACTGACTGGGTTAGGCTAAGCCACAGCTCACACTTGTAATTCTAGCATATTGGGAAACTGAGATGGGAGGATCTCTTGAGCTCAGGAGTTCAAGACCAACCTGGACAAGAGAAAGATTCCATCTCTATTAGTGATAAACATATAGCTCAGCATTGTCATGGGTGCCTGTAGTCCCAACTACTTGGAAGGCTGAGGGAGGGGATTGCTTGAACCCAGCAGTTCGAAGTTGCTGTGAACTAGGCTGATGTCACGACACTCTAGTCTGGGCAACAGAGTGAGACTATCACAAATAAATAAATATATACATACATACATAAAATATCTACTGACAGTTTACAGAAAAATTTCAACTATCTCTGTTTATGAAATAAACCTAGCTAGGTACCCCAGACACATTGTAAAATGGTCCTTCAAATACGTGTACAAGTTCTTCTTCTTCCTAATCTAAATTTTCCTGCTGCAGCTTAATTGAATTCCTTCCTTTTGACCTTGGTTGAAATGAAGAACTATAACACAATATCATCAATAACATTTATTTACATTGGAATCTATTAGCAAACAATCAACTCTGCCATTTTGTAACTAAAACCTCTAGGTTTCATTTTATGTTAATCATATTCCCCAGCTAAGCACTGGAGTAAAAATTCAGCTCTTTTACAACTGCATACCTAATTCTCTGAACAACTTAAATTCCATAATAACTCCATTTATTCTTAAACTTATTTTGATCATGGTAAAATTGACCTATCAAGATTCTCATACTATAAAAATGAAATTTTCTCATGCCTTCACGCATCACATCATCAATGTTTGTAATTCACTATGAATAGTATTTCTTTCAGAAATAAGTACCATTTCCAGGAATGCCTGCTGTGATCTTTCCTGTCTTTGTGAGTTTCCAGTATGCCTTTTCCAGTTTTTCCCATTGAACACGTATTGTGATAGTCAGATTATTCAAGTGCTGATGGAAGTGGTAGTATTAATTTATTGCAGCATGTGCTTTTAACATAGGACTATGTCCCCAAACATAGCTCTCTTCTTTCATTAACTTCAGAAAATTTAATTACGGTGGAACTTCCATAGCTGACCACCTCCTACATTGCCACCTTCTTAAGTTGACCTAATTTTTTTTGACTGGATATGTACCACATGTACATATCAGTACAACAGGCCTAATTCCCTATGATGACCACGTCTGTGTTTTGACCCAGTTTGTTACACTTTCTTGAGTGGTCAACTAACAGAGGTTCTATTGTACTTAAAATCAAAGTGGAAAGAAAAGTTTTCCTTTATTCCAGCAATGACCATCTAGAAATATATACTATGTACACAAATAACAAAATATAAAATACCTTATTCTTAACTAGTAATATGTCATACAAATACGGTAATATTAGTAAAATTCTCTTAACTGAAGTCAATAAATGAAAGGATATGCTATACTTACAGTTATTAATCAAAGGCCAGTTAGGAACAGAAATTAACCTTTATACCTCAGTGTAGAGGTAAAAACCTGCCAACTAGGAACTGAAAAGGCAAAAGGAGAATTATAGAATCACAGAGATAGCAGGAGCCGTTACCATTCTGAGGACTGAGGAAACAAGGGGAAAAAGTTGGATCTATTAATAGTTGAAGGTTGAGGACAAGGTCTTACAGACCTGAAACTTAGGTCTCTGAAGATAGGGTATCAGAGTTGAGTCTCTGAATGCTAAGGTATGAGAAGGCTGATTTGGTGAGGCATGGAAAAATCTGCAAAATGGGCACAGTAGCTGCTGTAAGAAGAAATTGCTGTTACCAAAAAAGGAGGAGCATTGCTGGGAGACTCTCAAAAGAACCAAAGCCCACAGGAAGTGATATGAAGAAACAAGTCCAATGGCCCCTCCTTGCCTTGCAGCAACCCTCTACCACCCCTGGTTGGCACAGAAGCTAAAAAAGGAAATGGCGCTTTGCAAATTTGTAGATCCAGCATCACAGGGCAGAGCTTAGAAGAGTAGAGCTGGGACTCAGAAACTGTTTCCCTAAGTACATGTATAGATATAAATGGATGAGGTGCTAGAATAATAATAAATTAAAATGCAGGGTGTCCGAGAAGTCATCCTTACAGTTGCTATACTTTTACATAGAAAAAGTGGGGAATTATAGCTAAATGTACCTCTTAAAAAAGTGGGGAATTATAGCTGAATGTACCTCTATCTGCAAAATACGCATTGCCAACCTTCACAGAGGGGAGACCAACACATAGAGAATTATTTGTAAATATTTTATAAAGTTTTTTAATAAGTATTTTCTAAACAAAGGTACACTAGCTATAATTCCCCTTTTCCCCATATATGGCAATTTTATGGACAAATTTTGTGATATACTATAATTGAAAATTCAAGTATAATTAAAAAGGACAAACAGGTAAGTTTAATCAAGTATAATAACAATGGTTTTACATTATGGATACGAAAGCATATGACAAATAACAGTACTCCAAATCATGACCAGAATAGAGCAGAATTAATTAAACTAAATAAATTATTGAGAAATGGACTCTGTTACATTTTTTTAATTATTATTAATACATGGTGCATAAAAAGATATCTTTAATCTCGCCAATCAAACTTTAATCCAAATTTATTTTCAGGTGAATTAAAATTTTAAGTGCATAGCATGAAGACATAAAAATAGAAGATAATAAAGGTTTCTCTTTACTGGATTCAGCATGAAGAAAGAATATATAAAGATAGAAAGGAAAGCATCAAAGGAAGAGTTACATTGACTCCATGTAATATTTAACTTCCTGACCAAAATTATCAAAGCAAACATGAAAGGGATAATAGCATGTAAAAATGAATTTTCCAAATTTGTACAGAAAAAGAGATACAGTTCTTATCAACCAGAAAATGTTAGAAATAAATATAAAATATAGAATGCAATCACTTTTCTTTAGTTATTCTGTTTAAGAAGACTAAAGATGGGTTCCCAACTCTTCTGGCTTGTAAGGTCTCTGAGAAGTCTGCAGTGAGCCTGATAGAATTTCCTTGGTAAATTACTTGATATTTTCACTTCACAGCTTCTAGGGGTTTCTTCTTCATGTTTACTTTGGCCAATATAATATATAATTTGATGATTCAGTCTTTGTAATGAATCTGTCAGGTGTTTATCTGAGCTTCATGTTTCTGGATGTTTAAATCTCAAGGAAGACCAGGGAAGTTTTCCTCAACTATTTGCTCAGATAAACTCTTTCTTTTTCACCATTTGGGATGCCTATGATTCTCATATTGGTCTGTTCTACATAGCGCCATATTATTCTTAGGCTTTGTTAATTCCTCTTATTCTTAATTCTTTATTTTTGCCCAACTGGGTTAATTTGAAAGGATTATTTTCAAGCTCTGCAATCCTTTTTTCTGCCTCATCGAGTCTGTTCTTAAAGCTTTCCACTGTGTTTTGTATTTCCATAAATTAATTTTTCATTTCCAGAAGTTCTATTTTTAATATGTATATCTCTTTGGTAAATTGTTCATTCATTTTCTGTTTGAATTGCTTTTCTGTTTTCTTTCAGTTGGTCTTTCCATTTTCTCTTGGATTTCATATCAATATTGTCACTTTTAGAAAACTGCTCTGTTTTGGGGAGGAGCAGTCCTGTCAGTCTGATTTTTCATACTTCAGAAATTCTAGACTTCACTCCTTTTTGTCTGGAATAGCTGTTACTTCTTTGTTTAGGTGTAGCTTTCTTTTGTTTCCTCACTCTTAAGAGTATTTCTGTAGCATGTGTTGAGTGAGAATCTTTGGTCTGCTGCGGGTGCTTTAATGTGGCTCTAGGTTCTGGATAGATGCCTTGGTTATAAATATCCTTATTGTGGTGGTTTTCTCAATTCCAAGTTATCTGTAGGCCGTAGCAGTGGTGTAGAGAGTGTGTCTGTGTCTGTGAATACTCTGTCCCTTATTAATGAGGAAACATGCAGGTCTTTGAAATCTTTTCTATTTCTGCAGCCTTGTGGTCTCATTAACAGCATGAATTATATTGGGATGCCAAGTTTAGTCTCTGAGACGGTAAGTGGTACTTGTGGTTAGAGCAAGCCATGCCCTGTATTAGATTGAGTTAGTTAATACTATAGAGGACTGCATTAATTTGTCCTCCTTGCCACTAGGTGGCAATTACCAGAACGAGCCAGGTGCAATGTTGTGTTTCAGAACCTGTGACCAGCTCTAGACGTCCAGGGGAAGCACGCCAATGCCCCATGTAGTGAGCAGGCATCTGACGCTTTCAGGGGACTCTTTATTTTCCATCACAACAGCTGTGGGTGGGGGAGTAAGGCTTGGCAGTAGTGGCTTGAGTGACCCGACTTTCAGGCTTCACAAAAGCAGGCAAAAAAGCTGGTTTGGTGGGGATTGAAAGTCTGTTCCCAGGCTACTTGGATGCCATCAAGGAGGAGCTGAAGCAGCACCTACCAAGCCAGAAAGTCTACTTGTGGGAAAGGGGCTGTCTGGGATTCAGTCTGGCCATTGGGAATGGGTTTTACTCTTCTCTCCCCTCCCCTATTGCACAATCTCCCTCCTGCATCTAGCCACAGGCAGAAGGCAAAATAGCTAAGCTCACCAGCAATGGCATTGCAGGCTGGGAGCTTCCTTATCCAGGATCCCACCCATATAGGGAAGCATACAGTTTTCTTGTGGGAGAAGGGATGCTCCATGCAGGTACTCTGGCTTGGAATTACACTGCACTCTCCTCTCAGCTCTGCCCATGTGGGCCCCCACACTTCCCCAGATTAGTTAACAAATCTCCCCTTCATACTCACAAACAACATAATTAATTCCTATGGGTATGAGATCTGGCCTGCGGGCCTGACCCCTGGCCCCCCAAACTTAATCCCTCACCATGCCCGGGGGAAGCACACTGATCCAGAATTGCCCATGGAGTGTTCAAGAAGGCTTAATATCTCTCCACTTAGAGGCACTCCCTGCTCTGTTGGAATACCCAGGTGACCAATGGTGGGAGGCCTGGCAGGTAGGGAGCTCATTCTGAGCACCTCATGATCCACTGCAGACCTTTAAGAGGAAAGCTGGTGGGCCCCACTGTCTGTGGGAGCCTTTGTGTGGTGCATGTACCAGCAGTGGGGAAATAGCCACTTTTGAAAATCTCGCTTTTTTGCCCCTCTCTGCAACAGAGAGTGGGGGAGGGGCAGGGGAATAAAAGCATCTGAAATAAGGAGAGCTACAACTCTGGTTGTCCCTGTCCCTCTCCCAAAACCAGCCCACCCAGAATGTCCAAGCTGTAGGGTCATAGACATCCCAGGGACTCACCAGCCTCTGTGACTCTGCAGTCTGGGCTGGAATTGGGAAAAGTTTGTGGGAATGAGTGAGATAAAAACTGGGACTGGGGCTCCCTGGAGAGGATAAAGGCACACAATGGGTGGAGAAGCAATATAGTACTTGCTGTTTCAGCTCATGTCTGTAATGACAGGGAGCCACCCAAAGGGTGCTGACAGCCTGGTTCTTTGTCCTCAAGAAGTTCCCAGTCCACTGGTGGCTGCAGGTTTTGGGAGCCTGCTGAATTTCAGAGATGTGAGGGAGAGAGAACAAAACCCTTACCTACTCTTTCTGCTGGGCTTCAGGCCTTTCAGAAGTTGATCTGTGCTGATATCTTGATCCTTTTTGTTCTGCTCCACAACTTTTTCCCATGGAATTTCTGATAGGTTCTGGCACTTTTCCTTCAGAATTACACCTGATTTTTTTTTTTTCCACCTAAAGCTTTATCTTCCTTCTGAAATTATTTGGCATCTGATGTCTCTGGTTAGTAACCTTCTGCCCTCGATCTCCCCTTTTCCCCTTAGCTATGAAATTCTATTTCCTAGGTTAAATACTAGAATGAATGACATTTGCATATTTATTATTCCAAACATAATTTTGTGATCTCTTCTCTGAATTCAAAATTCTCCAAATGCTCTCTACTCAGCATCTAACCTTGGAAATCTAATGAAGTTCACAAAGTGAACCTGTCCAAAAAAAGGAATTTATGTTTCTTCTCCTTAGCTTGTCTTTCTAGCATCAGCAGCTTTCCATTTTATTTTCTCTAAAACACATCTAAGTATTCATGCAAATACTCTATTCCCAGTTGTCTCTGTAGTGTATATTGTTCCTATTCAATCCCAATGCTACTACTTGGGCTTAAGCTCCCAGCATCATTCTTGCTCTACTGTATAGCCTCCTGTCTGGTTTCCCTGATTGCACTTTTCCCCCAACTGTCCATTAGTCATAAAATAGCTATTGTGAGTACTTACAAACATTATTTAGGTAATGTCATTTCCCAATTTAAAGCTCTTTAAAGATTTATGTCTTAACTTGGGTTTCTCCAGAAATGGACCTTGATAAGGATTAACATACAAAGATTTTATTGGACAGGTGATCCTCAAGAAGACCTATAGGGAAGTAGGGAGTAAAACAACAATGGCAATGAAAGAGGAGGAGAAGGAGAAGGGGAGGAAGCCATAGATGGTATATTACCAAGTGCTATGGCTTGAATGTTTGTCCCCTCCAAAACTCATGTTACGATTCAATTCTCAAGAGTGAGGACTTTAAAAAGTGATTGTATCACAAAGGGACAACACTCTGCTTTCATAAATAGGTTAATCTAGTTATATGTTAATGGATTCATAGATTATCATGGGAGTGGAACAGTTGCCTTTGTGAGAAGAGAGAGACCTAAGCTAGAACACTCAGCTCTCTTATCTTGTGATACCTTGTGCTCCCCTGAAACTCTGCAGAGACTCTAACCAGCAAGATGGCCCTTGTTATAGATGGCCCTTCATTTTTGGACTTTCTAGTCTCTAGAAGTATAAGAAACATATTTCATTTCTCTACAAATTACCCAGTTTCAGGTAGGTGTTCTGTTATAAACAACAGAAAGCATGCAAAAACAGCAAGCAAGCCACCGCTGTGAGCAAGTGGAGATGAGTTGCAAGGGGACTTCTGGAAGCCAGTGTAGAACATAGGGATCGGAGGATTAGACATTAATTCTATGTTCCAATGTAGCAGGCTTCAGTGGACACACATCCACATCTACATACTAAAAGAGCACACAGGTAAAGAATCACACGTACTGGTAATTACATGTTAAGCCTCTGTGCCTAGAAATGTTAAGTCCAAGAGATTAAAAATAAATAAATAAATAAAACCCTGAGAGCTAACTGAGCATACATTTCGAAACGCTGAACTGTTAATGTTACTCAACTTCATAATAGTCACTTGTCAAAGTGTTAGATGCACGCATACAATAGAAGCTGTCGGTCCCACTATGTCATACTGACACCATGTGCAGGAAACAGCTGTTACTCAGACTGAAAGTACTTGCAAGAGGGGAGACTCCCCATAGGTTCAGGAGAGGCTCAAGTAACCTCCGCCATGGCCTTATATTGAAATGATATACAACAGGTGTGGGGGGCCCCCACAAATGAGGACTATGTGCTTAAGGATCACTACCTGCTCTTTCCTTACAGGCTCGACTCTCATCGTGATGCACCACAAATGTTCAAAGTCCAACACCTGCTTGCTAATGAACAACCTATCTTATCTTGTTAGAGCACTCAGTTGCTTGAGGGCTTGTCTCCAGGCTGCAAAACATCTCTATGCTGGTCAGAAATTTGTCCTGCTCCTAGAGCCTCCCTAAAGAACCAGTGACCATTTCTATAAGCATGGTGCTCAGTTTCCTACAATATGAATACATACAATAGAAGCCATTGCTGTAATTGTTTACAAGGAAGACATTGCTACTTGTCATCTCCTTTTTTCTCTAACACCGCTTCTATATTTGCTTCAAAAGTTGTCAGCATTTCTTTTGATCTACATCAGAGTTATTCAACCTCAGGATTATTAACACACTTGACCCAGGTATTATGGGGCATGTGTTGTAGAGCATTAAGTAGCATCCTTGGCCACAACTCATGATGCAAGTAGCACACTTCCCATCAAGTTGTGATCACCATAAAGTCATAAAATATTGCCAAAGTTTTGCTCCATTATGGAGCAAAATTCTCCACTCTTGGTTAAGAACCTCTAGCCTAGGTGGATAGTCTATTGGATCAATCATTCTCTTCTATTCCTAGGGTCTGCACCTCTGATTACCATGCTCTTGTCAGGAGGTAATTGTTGCAATTGCTCAATCACAGTTGTCACTGGGTACACAAGAAAAAAGGAAAGCCCAGTAAATTCCCTGAGTTTCAGATATAATAATGTCTATTATTTACCTTTTATAGCAGTAGCTCTAGTTCTTTATGAAAATCAATCAATTATTATTGCCAGTAAATATCCATTCTTTTTCTACTGAATCTCTAGATGCAGTGTCATCTACAAAAGACTAGGTAGTCACTGTGGTTTTGGAGTTAGTGGAACTTGACCTGTGTCCTGTGGTGGAAGGCCCCACCATTCCATGCCTACAACTAGGAACTCTAGTACAGAAGAGCCTAAAGTTATAGAGATTTAAAGTAACAATTCCTAAGTTGGTCACTGGATTTGACAATCAGATACTCTACTTCTATTCTTTTGTTCACAGACCCAACTGTACTTCATCTGTTGACACACAACACCACATAATATAAATGGGAATAGAGTACCTCCACTCCACAAGATCGACATTGTAAATAACTCGCAGAAGCTGTAGATGTTAGTTTTTTCTAAGTTCACAACAAACCACCACCAATTTGGTGGCTTAAAACAACTCACATTAATTAAATCACAGTTCTGTAGGTCACAAGTTTAGCAGAACTTGCCTGGGTTCAGGGTATGCAACCAAGGTGTCAACTGGGCTGAGTCCTCATCAGGAGGCTCAGGGAAATAATTCACTCTCAGGCTTTTTCATGTTACTGACAGAATATAGTTTCTTGTGGTTTCAGAAATTTCATTTCCTTGGTGGATGTCATCTGGGGGCCATCCTCAGCTCAAATATGTTCACATTCCTTGCCAAGTAGCCCCCTCCAACTTCAAGACAGCAACAGTACATCAAATCATTCTGGTGCTTTGAATCTCTGACTTCCTCTCCTGCTGCTAGCGTGACAAAATTGTCTGCTTTTAAGGACTCAAGCAATTAGACCAACCTAGATAATCACCTTATCTTAAATTCAACTGATTTAAGACCTTAACTATCTATGCCAAATCCCTTCAATGCAGTAACTAGATTAGTGTTTGGTTAAATAATTGGTAGAAGGTGTATATACCAAGGGCTGGGAATATTGGGGACCCATCTTAGAATTCTGCCCCCACACCATCTCAGTGTTCAATCCATAGCTTTTACATGACATACTAGAAGGCAGAAATGATGGATTCCATAGCTATATGCCCATTGATGTACCTCCTTCTGCAAAAGGATATTCCTTGGTCCAAGGTTATAGTATGTGATCTCATCTTCATAAACCAAACTCTCAATGCATTCTAGAATAGTAGTGCTAGTGAGGCACTATTGCCATGAAAGGAAACCATAATACATAGGAATCTAAATAATAACAAATCAATGCCCTGCCAAGGTTGGAAGATGTCTTACGTAATCAACTTACCCCCAAGTTGCTTGTCAATCTCCTAGAAAAATGTTTTTCTCTGAAGTTTATCAGCTGTTCTGCAGCACAGTAGCTAGATCAGCCCTGGGTCCATGCATATTCTCCATCATTGCCATGGAGTGAGTGGTTAAGGGCAGAAACTGGCTAATAACACTGTAACAATCATTCAGTTGACCTGCTTATTCAGAGTGGTGAATTCTTCCCAAATTTCTAACTTAAAGAATTGCAAAAAATAACAATTTATAGTTGTTAAAAGCCCTTAGGATGCAGGATTGCTTCACATCAACAGATTCCTGAAATGCTAGGTGCTTATGCACGTGTTGTATCAGATTGGTAGTATTCAAGAAGAGACTTTATATTCATTTGAAGGAAGTTGTAGAAAATAAATCAGTATAGGATAGGTCAGATCTGACAGAATACCTCTGAGATCATTTCCAATAATTGAATATTATAGGAACACCCTTCCAAGGTCCTCTGTTTTAAAAAATAAGTGAGATAAAACATGTTTCTACTAATAATCCCATAATGGGGAATTTGTTTCCATGATCTGCAACTTTCTGAGTCCAGAATCTACTAAAAGCTTCAAGGGTAACAAGACTTAGGAAAATTGAAGCCACTTATCCATCTTTGTTTTCTTGATAACCCATAAATGTTTAAAATATACTTAAAATAATAATGCAAAGATATTACATCATAATAAGTTTATTTTATCAATATACACACATTTCAGCCCCAAAGAAATCTAAAACAGTGTGTTACACTTTTCCACTCCTCCCCACACCCATGTCCACATCAGGAATATTATTTCACTCATTTTTAATAGAGAAGAGCATACACTGATATTGAATCACTGAGAAGAAAATAGATAAGAATTCAAAACTCATATTTAGATTCTAACCTGAGTGGGAAAGATAATGAAATGATGAACCCAACAAGAAATCAGATCTCTATAAAAATCTGATGAAAATGAAGCATTTATAGATAAAAAGAGAAAAGATAACATGAAGGGGAAACCGTTCTGAACTTTTTATACATTTTAATCTATCAGCAATATCAGCAAATAAGATAACATGAAGCCTGTATGTAGAATGGTTCAGATAATTTTGTAAAGAGAAGAAAATCTGGAAGATCTTTTAAAGTCAACATTGCTATGAGGTATCACTATTTACATAAGATTAGAAAGAGAACACTTTGTGTGCACAGGGGAAGGAGTAAATATATGTAGAGAGGAATCGCCAGTGTGCTCCAGATAATATCAGTGTTGGAAAAGCTCTGAGCATGCTTTGCTTCTACCTCAGATCACCAAGGGAAAGAGAGGCAATATTGAAGAGAAAAGAATATAAATTACAGCAGGGGAGAAAATAATACATAGGGATAGCCGCAGCTAAATGAACCTTCCCTTCCTTCTATTATGCTGTGGGTGGAAAGTAAATAAAGTAAAACTGGGCTGTAAAGAAAACTAAAAGTTACATTAGTTTGTCACTATAAAGAAATAGGTAGAGATATATTTTTAAGAGTAACTGAAATTCCTTTTTTTTTTTTTTTTTTTTTTGAGACAGAACCTCAAGCTGTCACCGTGGGTAGAATGCTGTGGCATCATAGTTCACAGCAACCTCCAACTCCTAAGCTTAAGCAATTCTCTTTCCTCAGCCTCCCAAGTAGCTAGGACTGTAGGTGCCCAACACAACGCCCGGCTATTTTTTGGTTGCAGTTGTCATTGTTGTTTGGCAGGCCAGGGCAGGATTAGAACCCGCCACCTCTGGTGTATGTGACTGGTGCCTTAGCTGCTAGAGCTACAGATGCCAAGCCTTCTAACTCTTGTATTTTAGGTTTATTCATTTTTTTCTCTTTCTCTTGCAAAACTTTCTTCTTTATCATGTTCTTTTATCAAATATGGAGGAGATTAATAGTAGAAACCTAGAAATGAGAGGAGCTAAAATAGTTTCTGTAATTTTGCCTCTTCTTGTACCACATAGATACCTAGATGAATTTATATCCAATATAAAATGTTCAAAGAAGAAAACATCAAAATACAGGTACAAAAAAAAAAAAAAAAAGCATGACTGGATCTCATAGGTGTGCTGAGTTAAAAAAAAATCCCCTAAACAAAAAAAGCCAGACATATAAAAAAGTTCATTCTATACACATAAATTATTTCTAGAAAATTCAAGAACAGAAAAAACTAACTAAAGATAATAGAATTCAGAATTCAGAGCAGTAGTTACCTTTTTGGGAAGGAAGTGTAGACATCATAACTGAAGGAATGCTAGAGATATTCTACATCTTGATTTAGGTGGTGGATAAAAGAATGCAACATATGCAAATAATTCTTAACATTCATAATTAAGGGTAATGTGTTTAGTAGTGTATTCTATACAGCTTGCTATATGTATATTCTATCTCAATTTAAAAAGAGATAGAAATTGAAAAAAAATACATAGTCTCTGTAGCAAATGTGCTAATTTTGGAGAACCCTGGTGTGAGCACTTCAAAAGAAAGACTGTTGTCCCCCAGAGCAGCTGAGCCTTAGAAATAAAAAGAGGCTTGTATAACTGACAATTGAAAGGATCATTCTGCATATATTAAGACATCACAGACAGAGAAAACAAATAGTGGTTTCAATTATGAGCTCTAAATAAAGAGCCACAAGGGTAGAAGCTTCCAATTGTAGGCTTTGGCTTGCAATTTATCCACTTCTCACGTGGGCAACTCTATGTGGCAAGTTCTAACAAAAGTAGTAGCAGAGATTTATTTGTTCAACAATGGTGAGTAATTCTAAGAAATTCAGAACAGCTAGTAAGAAAATATATGTAAAAAGTAATTACCAGGACAAAACAGAATACAAATAAGACATAGATAAAGGCAGTGAAGATAAAGGCAATAAAGACAGATAATTGCTATGATTGCACTTTAAATTTCATTCAGCTTCTCAGCAGCCAGTTAACAGAGGTAAAAAGCTAATCAGTTTTTTAATTCTCTTTGTCAAGAAAGAAGACACATATCACTCTCCCAATGGAAATAAAAGTTTGTTCAGAATTGAATCTGTATTAAAACGCCTTCTAAATGAACCCCATTTTGTCCAACAATATGGTAAAGTAGAAATATCATTGGATTGAAATGAGAGAACCTAGATTTTGGTCAAGAATTTATCATTCTCTAGTTAAATAGTTCTAGGCTTTCTGAATTTCAGTTTCCCTGCCTTTAAAAATGATAATAATAACAAATGCTAACACAACATGTTTGCTGTGTGCTAGATATCGAATCAATTCAATCTTCACCACAGCTTTATTGATATTCCCACTTTAGTGATGATGAAATTAGGGCTCAGAAAAATTAAATGACTGCCCCAAATCATACATGTAGCTAAAAGAAGGATAATCTTTCTATTTTAGTCTTCCTCATCAAGTAGTTGTACAAACCACATGTGGTATTTCATTAGTGTTTCTGAAAAAATCTCTATAATCTGAAAAATTAAATATGACAAATAGTTATTTCATACCTATTTATAAGCAAAACATTTTAATATGTAAATTAGAGTTAACAAAACCATGACTGAATTCTTCCTTGGTTTATCACCCTCTAAAGCCAATGGCCATGATAGACTCTCCTATAACAATGTCTACCCTCGACTCCATTTTTTCCTATAATTTTCCAAGCATTTTGCTGATGTCTTTCAGAAACTCATTATCTTCTCCTAATTCTTCAATTTTCTCTCTTCAGTCCTATTTCTTTCATTTGGTGTTAATTGAAAGAATGGATGTGGTTTTAAAATTAGCAAAGGTACAAGCAGGAAAGGAATGTCAATGGATCTTAGGAAAACATATTTAGAGTGCTTGTGATGAGAATCCACAGACAATTATCATAATTTTGGTTTGATAAAAGTTCTTATAATGTAATGTAGATTACCAATATTTTAATCTGACTAGGGAGAATAAAAAGATAACAGAGACAGTGATATATGCAGTTTGAAAAAAAATTTTATTTCTCTGCTGTAATTGAAAAGAATATTCAGGGTAAAAGAAGAATTTCTCAACTAAGAAATATTAGCACATATTTGTACATTTATAGCACTAATTGTTCAGATGGGCAGAAATTGTTGGTGAGAAGCTGAGAGACAAAATCCTTAAGCAACTAGAAGAGATGGGATTAAGAGCATAAGCAAAGTCTTTAATAAGTTTACAGCTAAGCCATCCATTGTAACAGTGAAGAAACATACATCATGTTGTTTGTCTCCCAAATTTCTATATCCTCCTTCTTCTTTTCCAACATAATACAGATTATGTTAACATATGCCCAGGATCAACAGACTGATTTCAATAGACTGGGTATAACCGATCTTGCTATTTGCTTTTTGATAATGATTGGTTTAGGGGTGACCATATATAATCCAAATTGTTCTCGAAAAGATACAGGGAAAAGTTGTTTAAAAATTTGAAGGGTTTCCTTTCTCTTGGATTGAAAGAGAGGGCCATCCAAGGAAAGACTGCTATCTATGTTTGCTACATTAGGACATGTTATTGAGACTGAGGCCACTGTCTCACGGCCAAGAGGATCATAAAGGAGCCACCTTGTTCCCTATTTTTGAAACATAGATTTGATCAATTCTGAAATCACACATCTCTGGTTTTCTTTAGTGTGATATTAAAAACTCCATTTTAAAACCTATTTTAATAGTGTATTTTGCTGATTGCTGGCAAAAACATCTTAACCAGTTCAATGAAACATGTTTGCACAGAAAGGGAGACAGAAACATTTGATGATAAAAAGACAAAACATTCTATCCTGGTGGCTTCTATGTTATCAGTGAAGCAAGAATGGATCTTACCGTGAGGGAGTTTAAGATGTGTGAGAAATATTATATGAGTGTCATCTTGATGACGGGGCAAATAAGTTTACTAGGGAAATATAACAGGAATGCTTAGTATTCCTGAGTGCCCGCTAAGATTAGTGACCTTAAATTTAAAGAGCAAGGCAGTCAGCATGGTTGTGCTTTTTCTCTAGGCCTTGTCGGACATTCAAGCACATGCCCAGAGGAAGCAGAATGATGAGCTTAATCAGGTTTGGCATTTTGCCAGGCAAGTTTTGAAAACACTCAAGAAAGGCAGAAGAGTTGAGAGCCTCTGCGAGAGAGTGATTAAAGTGATTAATCATGGAGGCTAACATAGGTAAAGAGAAAATTGAGAAAAAAGATAAGGCAGATGGCAGTGAAGAATAGGTTGGGTCAAAGGATTGGATGTTTCAGTGGGGGCAAAAGAATTGTTGGAGTAAAGGAGCTAATGTGAATGAGAAAGAGACCATGTAGTGGTCAGAGCCAGGTGCATATGCATGAGATTTTTGAGAGGCTGAAGTACTGAACACATCAATAAAATGGAGATTAAAGTCACACAGAATAATAATAGAACAAAGTTAGTAAGAGAATCAGCTGGGTACTAAGATAGTTAAAAACCAGGAGAAGAATGTTAGAGACTAGATGACAGCAAAGAGGAGAACTAACAGCTGGAGTCTGATGGCAGGTACAGGGAAGCACACTGGATTGGAGAGCAAGGAGAAACGGGCCAAAGTGGCAGAGCACATTCTGAGGGTGTGCAGCACGCCCCTGGGTGAGGGGCTCTTCTGCAACTTGAACTTTACCTTGGAAGTGAGAACAGTGTAATCTAAAACTTTCCACTCTCGTATTAATTTGAAAAAAAGTCATTAAAAAGGGGGATAATGAGAAGTAAGGAAAATAACTGTATCACCTCTGGACCTTCTGGTATGAGATACAGCAGAAAAACAGGAACCAAGTGAGAACGTTGTTGGAGCAGTCAGCTAAATGTTCTGTACTCATGTTTTCCTTAACTATACAATATTGTTGTTATTAACTTTCTAGAGTAGTTTCAGAATTAAATAACATTAAAAAATCCAAGAATGCTGTCAGTATTACACAACAAAAAAACACAGTCACATTTCTGTAACTCACATTTTAAAGTACCCATCACAACATTAAATATAGCTGTTCTGGCTGTTTTATTGACTTTTCTCTTTGCTCCATGAACTGCTAAGTGGACATTGATGAGCCAGTGATGAGAAAATTCAAGTCTCAATGTCTGGTTGAGGGGTCAGTTGAAAGTGGTTTCAGGTCAGTAGCTTAGCCAGATGTCTATCAAAAGCATATGAAAATTTCCACTAAGGAAAAAACTCAAGCCTTCACCCCAAGCCTCAAACTTAATTCCCGTACATAAATATCCAAAAACAATGAACTCACAGTTAAAAAAGAGCCACAAAATGCATAAGAAAACAAGTTGTCATGGACAATGGAAACATTCGACTTCATAATCCTGGTTTCCCAAGACTGTGGATATTGGAATTACCAGGTGTGGCCTTTGAGAGAAATATTCATAATATGTTTAAAGAAATGTAAAAAGAAGCCTAAAGATGAAAGCACAAAACAAGAAAGTGTGATTATAACCAAGTTGATCTGGTTATAATAAAATAATCCATGAAAGTAGAGAACTTCAAAGATACCGAACTATTTTTTAAACTGAAAGGTAAGGATATGAGTTTGTGCTGTATCCGTGGTATTTCATATTTTATGTAAATACATATTATTTAATAAACAACTGAAATAAATAATTTTGTGGCCAAGGAAATATTACATGGACATTCAAAAGGGAGAGGCAACAGTAGGTATCGAATAGAAAATGCAATGTAGACTTATTTTTCAGTGAAAAATTGAAGGGCAACATGAAGGTTGACTCCATTTGCATGAAACAAAAAATAAAACCTTATCTTAATTGACATTATTGCATGTGTATGCCTCTGTGTGTATAGGTCTGTCTATTCATCATCTATCATCCAGGTAAAAGATTAGGAAAATACCTGGGAGGGTATACATGTACGTGAGTGTGTTACAAGTGACGAGTATGAGAGAAGAGGTAGAGGGCTGCTGAGAGAGAGAATTCATGTTTTATTTCATGGTACTGCTTCCCTGGATTGAGTATATATAGTAAAGACGGTAAATACTCGGGTAACCACTACACAGATCAAGACCTTGACCAAGACCACCCCAGAAGGCTCCACGTGTTCCCAATCCCCCTCATTCCCCCCTCCTCCCACAAAGTAACTAGTCTCTTAACTTTTATGGCAGCCACTTCAATGCGTATCTTTACAGTTTTTGTCAGCAAACTGTACTTCTCCAAACACTGTAGCTTTGTGGCTTTGGCCAGCTTTTTAGAACATTTGTTACCTTTTTAATTCTCTTTAATCTACAGGTTCCCTTACATTCTTTTTCTCTCATAACTTACAGTAGAAGAATGTAATTGTTTGACTTGAAGCATTTCATAGAATCTGAGTTCTGTCAATTCATACTCATGGTAAAGAATCCTTTATTTCTCGGCATATTTTCTACAAATCGACAGGTAAATCTTAGCTTAATCGCACTTACTTTCAACCCCCTTGACAAGACTATCATGCTGTCAATTCCTTTCTTGGAGAGGCACATAACATGTGGTTGCCTCTCTTTTTCCATGACACTGGCAGATCATTGTCTAGATCACTGCCTAGATCCATTAATTTAATGGAGATTGCAAATTGACGATATTCCAATTCTATCATTTTTTGTCTATTTTACTTGAGACATTGTTATAGGAGGCACTCTTCTCATCTTTTTTTAGCTTTTCAGTGGTAAAAGATAAATGTTTATTTCTTTTCTCTTATTTATCTGCTTTAAGTATAGTATTTGATGGACATAAGTCAATTGCAAATATCTTTATTAGAGAACAAATTGTCTTGTCGTTGGTCAGTGGCAGCTTGTTTAAATTGTTTCCATTTGGCAAAATTAATAATTTTAACATTTCCCTAATAATATTTGATAACTTTATTAACAATTGATAAAACAAAGTATCAAATTTACCCTGCGCTTGAACATTTACCGTCCCAGATATACCATTGGACATTTTCCAAACAGCTCTAGTATTTTGATCAGAAATAATATTTCAACTCTACACCTTTATGTTAGATGCTAGACACTCTAATTGTTCCTGAGTTGGTGGTTTCTATGCCCTTTGGTGAGCAAGCTACAAGTGCACACACACACACACACACGTAGGTATGTATGCATACATTTTTATACATACATACATACATGCAGACACATGTATTTATACACATTTATATACACACATACAAAATATGTAGCATATATTTATATATGCAAAAATAAGGAGATACTCTTGATTCCACACTTATACTTTCATTTCAAATTTAGTACTACAGGATTTTTAAATTGCACTTGCAACACATTGGAATCTTTCTTTTTCACGAAGAATCAGAATCCTGGTTTTAAAGGACATAAAGATTTACAGAATTAGAAAATATCATAAGTACTTATCTATCTTTCTCACATTATACCTAGTGCAGTTTTAGAATAACAACTGTAACACTATAAGATCCATGAAGAACTCTCAACAAATACTTTTGCCTACATTATTCTCATGTCCCTCCTCCAATTTTTGCTATTGCTGTACGATTCTACATGATCAGCACATCATACTGTGCTCTCTGTTCTTCACTCTCGTTCTCCAAGTAACTGTGTAGTTACCGTTCATCACTAGTCATGACGTCAGTGTCTCCCTAGCCAGTTTTGTTTCCTGGACCTTTCTCTTTGATAGATTCCTCAGAAAAGGGAACAATACACCCTGAATTTTTATATGTCGACAGGTGTTTGTCAGTGACCTTTATGTAAGAAAAATTGATTTCTCTAGATATAAAATTTATAGTTCACCTTTTTATTTCTTAAGTATTTTAATATATTACTCAATTTCTTTTGGTATGAATCGTTGGTGTTTCAAAGTTTGATGGCAGGCAAACTATTTAGCCATGAAGAAAGATGGGGACTTTACATGTTTTGTATTTACCCAGATGGATGTGGAGAACATTTTCCTAAGATGAAACTGGTAGATGAACAACTACATGCCCACATGAGAAAGGAAAAGAGAAATTCAAGAAGGGAGGCAGGGCAGAGGGGGGGCTGGAGGGAGGAGGAGACAGGAACTCTGACGAGTTCTCATCTAAAGGGTACAATGTAGGCATATGTACATGGCGCACCTCCTGGGTGAAAGGCTCAACTACAACTTGCACTTGACCTAACAAACGCAAGCAATGTAACCTAATCATACATACCCTTATATTAATCTAAAATTAAAATAAATAATGTTTTTCATTATATGTCATGTGCTGTATTTTAGTATTTATTCTATATCCTTGCTTTATTTTTTCCCCTCAGAGATTCCTTTTACTTATGTGTTGGCTTTTCTTTGTTGACCAATAGTTCTCATAGCCTACTTAATCCTTTTCATTTCTTCTTGACTTTTAATTTTTCTTATCAATTCATAATTATATAAATATTATGTTTCATAATTTATGTTCATTTGTTCTTGTGTTTTATTTGGTCTATTTAATTTAATTTATTTATTTTTGTGACAGAGTCTACCTTTGTCACCCTAGGTAGAGTATCATGGCATCATAACTCACAGCAACCTCAAACTCTTGGGCTCAAATGATCCTCTTGCCTCAACCTCTTGAGTAGCTGGGACTATAGACACCTGCCACAAAGCCTGGCTATTTTTTAAAGACAAAGTCTCACGCTTGCTCAGGCTGGTCTCAAACTCGTGAGCTCAAGCAGTCCACCTGCCTAGGCATCCCAGAGTGCTGGGATTATGGGTGTGAACCACCAGTGCCTAGCCTTAGTTAGTCTATTTTAATTGCAAAATAATACTTTCTATATAATTCTTTTCTAAGTTCTGTTGCTTGTTCTGAGCTTTTCTAAATCTTATTAAAATATTTCCTGTATTTTGCAATTTTTTTAATGTTATCTGACTCATTTAGAAGTAAAATGCAAATCTTTACATATTTTATATGACATTGTCTTCCTGGTACACTTTAATCCTAAGTATACGTTACTCTGCTCCTGACTTTCTTTTTTATTATGGTAAAATGTATGAGATTTGACATCATAGTACTTTTATTTCTTTTCCTTCTGGTTTTTCCCATACCATTTACTCAGAACTTCTTCAGGGCAAAGAAAAAAATTAATGTATTTACTTCAAATAATTAAATAAAAGATATATTTGATCTTTCATTCACATTTTAACTAGTCAACAGGTTTTTGAAAACCTAAGGAAAGAGAACAGGAGAGACATTAGATATATTGTTTTCCTTATGGTAAAATGGTATTTTTTTTTCTTTCTGAGTAGGTGCCTAGTAATGGGATGTTGGATCAAATGGAAGGGCTCTCTGAGGACATTCTCCATACTTCTTTCCAAAGAGGCTGTATTAGTTTGCAGCCCAACCAACAAGGTAAAAAGTGTTCCTTTCTCTCCACATCTATGCCAGCAGCTACAGCTTTGTAACTTTTTGATGTGGACTATTCTCCCCAGAGTTAGATGATACCTCGGTGTAGTTTTGATTTGCATTTCTCTGACGAGTAGGAATGATGAGCATTTTTTCATGTGCTTTTTCTGCCATTCATCTGTCTTTTTCAGAGATACTTGCTCTAGAATATTTATTGCAGCTCAATTCACAATCGCCAAGGTATGGAATCAACCCAACTGCCCATCAACACATGAATGGATTAATAAACTATGGTATATGTATATCATGGAATACTTTGCTTCCACAAAAAAGATGGAGACTGTATATCTTTTGTATTAACCTGGATGGAGTTGAAGAACCTTCTCTTTAGAAAGTGTTACAAGAATGGAGAAGAAAATATTTATTGTACTCAATGCTGTTATGAAACCAGTAGATGAAAAACTACATGTTCATGCAAGAGAAAACCACAATTAAATTCAAGTGGGGAGGAGAAAATAGGGGAGAAGAGAAAACGAGGGGATTATTGTGCGTGCACCTAGTGTGACTATGTAAGGGAATACAGCACACCCTGTGCATGAGGGGCTCAACTACAACTTGTACTTTACCTAACAAATGCAAACAATGTAACCTAATCATTTGTACCCTCATATTAATCTGAAATTTTTAAAAAGATATAGTGTTTTCATTTATAACTTTTTTCATGTTCCACCTAGCCCTCTGTGTTGGAAGAATCTTACTTATATTTGCTCCTTTATTTTCTTCACCTTAAGCTGAATTTATATTTCATTGGCATGACCCATGTCCCATGTTCTTTTCCTACTATTCATATTATTCCATTGGCTTTAGGAGGTATAAGGAGGGCCTTGACAAATGTACATGTGGTCACTCCGGCCGGCTGTTTGATAAGGGATGGAAAGTTAGGAGTTGCTTACAGTTATCTGTTTGGGCTGCATAAGGAACACCACAGACTGAGTGGCTTAAACAACCAACGTATATTTCTTACAAATCTGGAGGCTGCAGAACAAGAACAAAGTGCTGACAAGTGAGATTTCATTCTGAGGCCTCTTCCCCTGATTTACAGGTAGCGCCATTTCTCTGTGTGCTCACATGAGCTCATTTCTGTGCTCCTGGAAAGGCAGAGAGATCTTTTCCAATTCTGCTTTGGATAAGCCCAACAGTTTATGTCCAGTATTATGACTGGACCTTTATAACCTCATTTAACTTTACCTCCTAAAAACCCTATATCCAAATATCATTTCATTGAAGGTTGGTGCTTCAACACATGAATTTTGGGGGACCCAATTCAGTCTACAGCATTCATATCACGAAATAGACTTATTATTCAAAATAAAACAATGAAAATGTCTATCCAGATTTGGAACACAGGAAAAGAAGAAAAGTAAGAGACACTTCATGGCCTAAAAGTCTCATAGAATTCGTTCCTGCAGAAGGATCTGAGTTTACCGCAGACAGCCTGAAATTACAGGCATTGAAATAGGGAAATACAGAGTGGCCTCAAAATGAGACTCTTCAGCTGGTTGTGAGAAATAGTCAGTCTAATTTCGGTAATTGTTGAGGGCACTGAGAAGTGAAGATCATCTAACCAGAAAGCAGCAGAAATAGGTGAGACTAAGACCAGTGCTGTTTCAAATGCATCCTCCCTTCCCTGGTCCTTACAAACTTCACAGATTTTCTGAGGGTGATGCCAAGCCACGAACCTGAGCTTCTCTTTTGACAGGAATCCATTCAGTGGTTTTAGAGGCATTTGAGCTTTTAGTTTCTGCAATGCCATGACTAAACGAAAGAGGCTTGCATAGGAATACAAATTTGTAGAAACTGATTGAACAGAAATGAAAGAATGTTGAAGCTATTTCTTCCCTACAGGATGAATACTGTAAGTTGTAAAAATAACTCAGGATGTATTATTGTCAGGGATATTTCCTGAAATTGGCATCCATATCCACGGATGTTTTAAGAATTGTCAACTTGAAATGTGGCTGGAAGGATTAAATGGACTCATAAAGGCCGCAGCGTCTGCAGTGCCTGGAGATTATATAGGACTCTTTTTCTCTGCTATAAAATTTGCCTCGAACTGATAACAGAGAAAATTGAACGGAATGACTTCATTTGTTTTCTATGACTAATAGAGTGATCGATAGTAGAACAAACCAAATAAAATATTCTAAAATAAGACATCAGTGTGATTTTCATTGAAATATATGCTTTAGTTATAAAGAGAAAGCACAGTAGAAACTCTCAGTTTTTCTTTTAAATTGCATTATATTAATAGGTTCTGATTACATCTGGATTTCCTGAATAAAATCCGTGGCAATATGCCTGTGGTGCAATTATTTCATTCACAGATCCAAACATTTTAAGAAAGCCTTGAAGACGGTGATTCTAATAACTATTTATTTTTTATAAGAAAACTTAAGGGCATGTGACACCTTCCCCATCATGAAAATTGTTATCAAAAATATTCTACACGCAGTAAATGACATGCCACAATAGTTGTCATCTACACCAGTAGAAAGGCTTACCTGTGGCCAATTAACTGGCCAGGCATGAATCTTCTGCTCAAAAAGGATGATAAAGTGACAAATGCTCTTGGGAATAATAATGAGAAACTCATAAGGTTGGCAGCAGTTGTTAGAAGCAAAAAAAGGAAAGAAGTAGGAAACAAACAACAACAAAAAAAACTAAAGTCATAGTTGGAAATGCCATGAGGCAGTTGATATTATACATTTTTTATTGTGCTTTGCTTTATTTTATTTCACAGGCATTGCATTTTTTTTTACAAGAAAAAGGTTCAGATGGTTGTTTAGCTTTTATAAAGTAAAACGTTTTTTTCATTAGGGCATATACATTGGGCATTTGATGCTGCTGCCCACCTGATAGACTACAATAGAGGGTAAACTTGACTTTCATGTGCACCAGGAAACCAAAACAATGCACGTGACTCATTTTATTGCTTCTTGTGATGTACAGTGTGTACCTGTATGTGTATATGTGTCCATACGTGCGTGAAATAATATGCATGTATGTAAAACAACACACACACATGTACAGAGGGTGCCAACAATGTACACACATTTTAAGAAAGTAAAAAACTATAATCAAATTGTAATATTCAATATATACTGATAATAAAAGAGGAATACAAGTCATGTTTGAGCATTATTTGTAGTTACAGAAGACAAATATGACTTCAGTTTTTTTGCTTTCTTAAAATCTGTATACACATTTTAAGAGACCTTGTTGGAAGTAAAATCAATCATTTTCCAAAAGTGTATGAATTACAGGTAAAATGAATGTGCGCAGCATGTCTGAATACACTTGACCAGTACCTTCAATTCAACTTTGAAAAGTAATACATAGACAACGTCTCCAAAATTGAATATATCACTTTTTGGCCCTGTGTGTGTGTGTGTGTGTGTGTGTGTAGAGAGAGAGAGAGAGAGAGAGAAAGAGAGAGAGAGAGAACCAAATGGAAGAGAAATTAGTTGGTCCTAGGCAAGATCATGCTGCAGTTAAAAAAAAAAAAAAAAAACCCTCAAATGTCCTGTGCCTAGTAAAACAAATGCTTATCTCTCCCTTGCATTATATACAACATGGCTGAGATGTAACTCTGTTCTCTTCCTTTAATTTAGGATTCAGGCTGAAGGAACAGAATCTATATGGTCCATGTCACTCCCATGGGTGAGGAAAAAACGGCTTTTATTTGGAAATATCATTTGTCATTGAATGATCAAACTAAGTCATAGAATCAAGCCTGATGGAGTTATATAAGGCAGGTAAATATACCTATTTCCTAGAGATGGACAACAAGTAACTTGGAACAACAATATAATGGAGCACAGTTACCATATTGGCAGAGCATCAGAATGGGAAGCGGTGGATGACTACCTGATAATTGCTGTGTTCTGAAGGATTTTTCAACCTCTAAGCCTTGACTAGGTGATTGTTGGGATTCTTGATTATGTGTCCAATTCCTTTGAATTATTCCCAGTTTTTTAGCGTATATAAACACCAGGAGGGCATGGGTGTGGAGAAAGGAATAGGATTTCTAACAACTATAGGAGCCCTTGTGGTTGAGGAGACTGGAGGAGTTGGGCAGGGTCTGGACACACCTGAAGAAAGGTTAAGAAGCCCCTTAAACTCTGGTCCATGTAGCTGCTGTTTTCATCTTTTCTAGGTAAATGAAGCAAAGCTGATGTTTTAAAGTTAGCAACACATTCAACTTAAAAATTACACATTACATTTTAATAGAAAATATCCACAGAGAATTCAAGTTATTTTATTTTGTGTTTGTCTTTGTGTGGTTCACAGTCTCCATTTTCTCGTATATGAGGCCCTCTTAAGACACCCAGTGAAGCACGTCTGTGAGCTGGCATTTTGTATTCTATAAAATTACATTTTTAAAAGGCTGTTAGAACTAGTAAACAAATACAGTTTGTGACCATATGATGTGACAATACTGTCAATATTTCTCAGATGTACACATATACCTGCTTGTACATGAACATTATTTATACCATCCCCTAAAATATCAGCAATAATAATGCTCAATACTATGTGGATAAGATTGTGTAAAAAAGCAGTATATACTTTTAAGTAAAATGTAGTAAAATCTAATAACAATTAATTAACTATACCATGGGGAGGCACCAAAATTATAACCTTTTTTTAAGAATTTAATCTGGGATTTAATGCTCCTATTTGTTATAAGAACTGAGAAAAAAATCTCTCCACATGTATATAACACTGTGATGGACTCTTCCCCTTAAAATGGTTTTTGTGAGGAGTTTTTTAAGAAATTATTACACCCTATTCATTGGAAACCAGGAGCTATGTGATTGTAAATGTGTCTGTATTTTTTTTTATGCTGTACTAGTTAAAACTCCCAGTTTATATTTATTTATTATTTATTTATTTATTTTTAGAGACAGAGTCAAAAGCTGTTGCCTGGGATAGAGTGCTGTGGCATCATAGCTCACAGCAACCTCAAACTCTTGGGCTTAAGCAATTCTCTTGCCTCAGTCTTCCAAGTAGCTGGGACTATAAGCACTTGCCACAATGCCTGGCTATTTTTTGGTTGTAGGTGTCATTGTTGTTTGGCAGGCCCGGGCTGCATTCAAACCCGCCAGCTCTGGTGTATGTGGCTGGCGCCCTAGCTGCTGAGCTACAGATGCCGAGCCCCAGTTTATATTTAAAGATTGTATTCCAATTTGATATTACTGTATCCATCTTAGAAGAAGAAATCACATAAGATATATAGAACGAAACAGTGATACACACAGTATTAAATTTAGAAGACATATAATTCACTTATAAATTCCTTTTTACCTTTAATTGTTCTATTCCTTTTATATTATACATCTTATCATGAAAGAGTAAAATTTATTCAAACATTTAATTGGAAACTGAATAATTTATGTAAATACTAAACTATTCCCTTGTCAAATATTTTTTATTTATCCACTGAAGAGTACAAACGAAATAGAAAAGCAAACACAGCAAATTTTGAATTCTAAGATCAACAGAAGCTACTGGATAACACAGAAAAGTTATGTGTTGACTTAAATCGAATAGGGCAACATAGAGCAGGTCTTCTAAAATTTTAGTGTGCAAATAAATATTCCAGAGATCTTTATTAAATGCAGATTGTGATTCAGTAATTCTGAAAAAGTCTTGAGGTTCTCAATTTCTAACAAGCTCCCATGTAATGCTGCTGCTGTGGACCACAAATAGTGAGGGGGTCAATAATGGTCGGACTGAAGTCAGAATTTCCCCTGAAACACAGTGGAATGTAGGAGCCGTCCTACATCACCTTTGCAACAAATGCTATTGTACTTCCAGTCTGCCTATGGGCACACTTCAATGGGCACAGGCCAACACTACCATGAGGAGGAGTCTCAGCAAGGTCAGAGAGCCGGCCTTTGCACTGCCTGTCTATGTCATAATTTTATCTTTACTTCATTTCAAAGCCTCTTGTCTAAAGATATCACTGAATCCCACAGGAGTACCAGCATCTGATCACAAGGGGAGGTTTCTGAGTCTTTTATAATGCACTTCCATCGACCAAAAGAAATGCAGCTGATGGGTTCCTCAGGGAAACACATCAAGCCTCTGATCTCTACCCAGGCTGACTGGAGGTAACATAGGAAGTAGAGTTATAGGGAAAGTCCTAGAGGGATCCATTGAGATTAAGCGTGTTGAGCCAAAGGGATTAATTTTCAGGATAGCTGAGCTTCTGTGACCCATGTAAAGTGAATGTTATTTTGTCAGCACAGGGAATGGTTCAAAAAAGGCTTTGGTCAGATAATAGCATAACACTTTAAAAAATGACAATAGTGTCATCAAAACATTCTTTTCAGCCACTTATGGAAATACAATATATGTCTTTCTAATATTGGTTTATAGTCTAATGGTAATGCTTCCGGACGTTATTCTGTCTCAGACTGAAGTTAGATACTATATGCTATTACAGATTTTCTTTTAAACGTTGTGTCCATCACAAGTCTAGCAGACTTGCCATTAGGCTATTATTCACAACTCTCTGCATCTGCTGACGAGGTAAGAATTAATTGTGGCCTAAGTGTTGGCTTTCATGTTAATGTTCATCAAATGCATTATTGACTCTTCTTTTGATAATATAGATTATACAAATTTAAAACTTAAAACATTTCATTTGTCAAAAAGTGTGACTAAAGTCAAATTGATGATAAAAATCAAGCATGTAGAAGACAAATCTTCTCATTTGTTTCCACTACTGATTCACATATATGTGTTGAAATTATAAAATACAGCTTTTTTTCCTAATGGTAAAGACAAAGTAATTCCAAACAGACAGAAAAAGGAGATCTGCCATTAATTTCTTTTTAATTTATGACACCAAAAAATTATTGTAAGTCAAGAAGTCTGCTTTTGCCTTCATGAGATGCTACACAACTTCCACTGCATGTACCTCACTGCATTCAAAACAGAGAATGTTTTGACCACAAATGTATTTTATAGCAACGTCTTCTTTGCCTGTTTGGAAATAAGCGTCGAATTTCAAATATTTTATACTACCAAGGTTGTTTTCTTTAAATTTCAATGTACTAAATTTATGATATAACTTCTATTTTACTTAACTATATTCCTTATTTTTGTAAAAGATCACTGACCTTTGGCAATGGATAAATTAGAGATTCAAATTAATGACTCCAACATGAGCATTTTCATCAAGTCACCTACTTACTTGTGGAATAGGAACTCTGGAGTTTGTTAAGTGATGACAGAGACAATGCAGTTTAATAAATAAGGCATAAAGTGGGATCTCAGCACAGGGAACCTTTTGCTTATCTTGTCAGATACACGCTGTATTACGGAGAAAATATTCTCTATTATTTCTTTTTTCTGCTTCTCTATTCCTACAGTGCTGGCCCTGCATTCTCCCAGGCTGTGCCATCCCAGAAACCTAAGCATAGGCAATGAGTCAGATGGACAGTATTGATGGTGTACATTATAATGAGTCCCTTTCTGCATTACACATCTCATCTGCACAGAAATGCCCTCACTGTAAACATAACTATAGTCCAGAAAGGAGAAGGAAAAAGGAGAGAGAGGGGAGGGGATGGGGGTATAGGATGAGTAAGAGTATTTGGGGGGACCTCACCTAATGTGCATGATGCAATGGTACATTTCAAAACTATTAAGAAATGAGCATAGTTGTGATGAATGTGTTACTTAGTTCAATGTAAGCATTTCACATTGTATATCGAAGCAGTACTCTGAACCCCATAAATGCAACAATGTACAAAGTTATGATTTAATAAAAAATAATCATAATAAATAAATAAAAATTATACAAAAAATAAATAAATAAAATATATTTAAAATCCCCCCCTTAAAAAAAAATACCCTCATTGCTAAAGTAGCAAGTGTGTGGGGAAAGAGTGGACGTGTACATTCAAACTCTGTGATCTGGAACAAGGAAACTCTGCAAGGTACTGGTGAGGGCTTTCTTTGATCTGCTAATGCTTGACAATGAAGGGCAAAGGGAAGAGCAGCAACCTATATAACCTGTTATGGGTAGAAAATGCACCACAGATTAAGTAAACAATTGTGAATTGACTGCCTATGATCAGAGCTCTCTCATCCTTGACATAGAAGGAGATCTTAAGAAATTTATCAAATTGAGAGTAATCTTCCACCAACTGGAAACAAACAGACCTGATGGCAAAAATGTGCAATAGTCTTTTTCAGTAGTGAATTTCCACAAATGGATGTATTTCAGAAATCAATTGTAGCTTAGAATTGGATTGAATTCAAGAGTAAATTAAGCATATTTTACGTGGAGGTCATAAAACAAATTTCTAAAGGTTTTTTTTTTTTTTTATGAAACATATTTTCCCACCCAACGTTAGAGGAGATAGAATAGAAAGATGCCTTGCTGGGATGTTTGTCTGAATAAATCACCTGATTTGGGCGCAGGAGGTCATCAGTCTGTTTACTGTGATCATTGGTAAATGCATATCAGTTTCAAGGTCGAATAATTCAGCTCACCGTTTACTCCACTCAGGATAATCCGTGTGGCTTTGATGACAGTAAACAGGGAGCACATTTCCCACCACCTTAGTCAAGGAATGTCTCTACAAACTTAGCTAATGTGCAAAGAATAATTTTCCCCAAATTGCCCAATTTTCAGCAAGTTTCCAACCAAACTAAGAAGTTTAAATAATGTAGAATCATTGTATCTCTAAAATTAGAATATTATAAATAAATTGTCAACCAATAACAAGATATTACTTGTGCAAATCTTTAAAAGAGAAATGAATACAAACTAACAGGATGAGGAAAGTTCAAATAAATGTAGGATACTGACACCCCCCTCCATGTTTCAAACCTGTTACTCCTATTTAGTCTTCTTTTTATTTTTAATTTACATATCATTTATGCTTTGAAACAGTGGCAAGGAAAACATGGAACTCTACGAGATCATTATAAGTGAAGTATTTATTTACCAGAGATCTAATTGACAAATCTTTTGTGTTTATCATTGCTTAAATAAGTCTTTTTTCTGCTTTAAAAAATTTCTGAAATGTCACTTTAATAAAAAGTTATCCTAATATAACTAACACAGTGTTTCTTGGAAACTAAATCATCACTCATTAATCTTAAATTTTTTAAGCACAGTTATGTTTATCTCCAGATTGCTGTATTAAATTACCCTTTATAGTACTAGAGATCTTTCTGAATAAGTGATAATAAGCTAATTCTAAAATAATTTAGAAAGGAACGGTATTTTAAGAAAACCACCAGTGAAATTCCCTATTTTCTTTTTTTGCATAGGACACTAATATATTACCTAATCTGAGGGGGGTTTTTTGTTTTATTTTTTAAATTTTTATTAAATCATAATTGTGTACATTGGTGTGATCATGGGGCACAATGTGCTGACTTCATATACAATCTGAAATATTTTCACCGAACTATTTAACATAGCCTTTATGGCCTTTTAATCACTATATGAAGACATTTATATTCTACATTTAGTAATTTTCACTTGTACCCTTGTAAGATGCACCGTAAGTGTGATCCCACCAATCACCCTCCCTCCACCCATCCTAACCCCTTCCTTCCCCTCCCTTG
>CAUYRH010092935.1:0-10994 GCA_963574655.1 Perodicticus potto | reverse complement strand
ACTAATGTGTAGATATCATTCTGTAGCTGTTAACTGGGAGTTTAGCTTGAATTAAGGGATTTGGGGGGACCATTTAACTTAGTTATTGCTAGTTTTGAAATGTCTTTGTAAGAGTAGGGTTGGCACAGATGCAGCAATATGCAAGATTAGGAGATGGGGTCACACTTATCTGTGTTCCTATGGAAACTATTTGAATATTTGTTTTATATGAATTTTTATTCACTTTTT
Organism: Perodicticus potto; assembly: GCA_963574655.1. NCBI lineage: Eukaryota > Metazoa > Chordata > Mammalia > Primates > Lorisidae > Perodicticus > Perodicticus potto. The sequence goes on along the minus strand of CAUYRH010092935.1, from coordinate 10,766 downwards.
AGACATGCTATGAAAGAGCACCCCTCCGCTACTCAGCAAGCATTTGTATCTTGTACAGTGGCAGAATGGGTCAAAAGCTTAGTGTTGTGACCTGTTTTAAGAATAAAGTATCTTGAAATAAAATTAAAAAAAAATATGGATACAATTTACCAAATGGAACTTGCTGAACTGCAGAATTGTGACTCTCTAAAAGATGCATTCAAGTCAAGCAGCCTTCCTAATTTCTACGCATCTCTCCCCTCTGAGACATATCCTAATCTCAGGAACCATGCACTCAAAATGGCAACCATCTTTGGCAGCATTCATGTCTGTGAACAGACATTTTCCAGAATGAAACATCTGAAATCTCCAACCAGATCTAGACTAACTGATGCACACCTGCATCACTTGTTATGAATAGCAGTGACAAATATGGAACTGGATATTGACCATCTCATTAGCCAAAAGCAGGCCCATAGTTCCCGTTGAAATACTGATAAGTTTGTTGATTGAGCTTTATTTGTTCTTCATTTTAAATATTGTATTTGTTCCCATTTTGTTTTTTTTAGTTCAAAATAAGATATGTGCAGTGTGCATAGGAATTTGTTCATAGTTTTTTTTTTTTTTTTAAACTATAGTCCAGCCCACCAATGGTCTGAGGGACAGTGAACTGCCTCCCTCTTTAAAAAGTTTGAGGACCCCTACTGTAGACAGACCACCTATATCAGTGGTTCTCAACCTTCCTAACGTCGCAGTCCTTTAATACATTTCCCAAGGGACACGACCCACACGTTGAGAACTGCTGATCTATATGGTAGTTTTAAGAAAAAAGCTCAAATTAGAAGACAGGTGAATTTTCTAAGGGATGGATGAGGGACAGTACTGTATTGTTTGGAATTAATGCACATCATCACCTTGGAGACATCCGCATCGTGGTTTTGACAGTGTGGGGGATAACGCTTGCTCTGCAAGGCTCTGACATGTGTACAGGAAGAGAGATGGCTGTGATACCTGAAAGAGCTCTTGTAGTAAAGTGTAAAGTACCAGTGCAAAGTCATGACAGAGTCCCTTAATGGAAGGAAATTTGAAATAGAGAGTGCCTTTCTTAAGGCTTTGATCCTCAAGCACAACGCTTGGCAGCATAGAATGTTGCAATGGGGCTTGGCTTACATATGAGCCCAAGGAGCCTGTGGTGAGGTGCTGATAGAACCAGGCATAGCTAGTGTGTCGGGCAGGGCAGAGAGGCAGGCCGAGCAGCAGAGGTACCCCTGGGGTGTGCACACCCAGCATAACGACAGCAGCAGAGAGTGTGACAAGCAGAGCAAGAGACAAGTCATAGTGTCAACGGAGCCCTGCAGCAAAGAGATAGCAGTTAATAGGAAACACCACAGCCAGGGCACTCTATCAAGGAGGTCTGCACGGACAAACCTATGGGTGGGCATGTGAAATAAATCCAAAAATACCACCCAGGGATGAAGGCTTTGGAGTAGACCATGGCTCAACCTGAACAAGTGTGGGTTAAAGTCAGGGAGTTCTGGATTGTTTACATCTGCACCCATCTCAGAAGGTGGAGACAATGTAGGCAGCATATGTACACACACAAAGTGAGGCACCTGGTGAAAAGGAACAACACTCAAAAGTTTTCTACTTAAATTGCACAATGCAAAGGTTTTTTGTAAGTACACAAAATTGTGCAATCATCACTATAATTTTAGAATGTTTTCATCACCTCAAATAGTATAACTGATTAGAAGCTGTGTCTCCCCACCCCTCTTGTTTCCCACAGCCATTCACCTATTTCCTTCTCTATAGATCTGCTGTTCTTGTTTTATGTAAGTGGAATTATGCAATCTGAAATTTTTGTAACAGGCTTCTTTCAATTAGGATAGTGGTCTCAAGGTCCCTTCATGTTGCAATATGTATCACTACTTCATTCCTTTTTGCTGCTCAGTCATATTCTATAGTATGAATATACCATATTTCGTTTATCCAATCATTACTTAATGGAGAAGGAATTGTTTCCACTTTTTGGCTGCTATGTATAACTTTTATCAACATCAATGCGCAAGTTATTTCTTTTGGATATATTTCTAACAGTGGAATTATTGAGTCCTATGGTAACTCTAAGTTTAATGTATTGAAGAACTACCAAGCTGTTTTCTAATGATTGTGCCATTTTACATTACCAGAAGCTTTGAATGAGAGTTTCATATTCGCACCAACACTTGCTTTATCTGTCTTTTGTTATACCCTCTCTAATATGTCCTTGTGGTTTTAACTTACATTCTTTAATGACAATAAATATTTAAGCATTTTCTATGTGATTATTGGACATTTGCATATCTTCTTTGGAGAAATTTCCATTTTTACTTGGATTCATTACCATTTATTTTAGGGTTGTAAGAGATTTTTGTACATTATGGATATAATAACCTTATCAGATAGATGATTTGCAAATATTTTCTTCTAGTTTGTGGGTTGTCTTTTCACATTATGGATGGCAGTGTTTGAAGCTTCAAAGTTTAATGTAGTCCAAGTAATCTAACTTTGCTTCATTTTTTACCATGTCTAAAAAAATGCTTAATTCAGTTCATCACAATGTATTGCTACATGTGCATTTTTTCCTAAAAGGTTTATACTTTTAGCTTGCACATTTTTGTCTATAACCTGTCTTGAGTTAATTTTTTCTGTGTGGTGTTGAAGAAGGGTTCCAACTTAATTGTCTTGCATATAACCAGTTGTCAAAGTGTTAATTGTTGAAAAGACTATTTATAGCCCCATTGAATAGTCTTGACACCCCTGTAGAAAAGCAGTTGACCATATGTGTATATTCCCAGATTTATTTCTGAACTTTCATTTTATTCCATTGACCTATATATCTCTCTTTGTGCCAGCACTGCCCTGATTAGATTACTTTAATTTTGTAGAAAGGTTTGAAACCAAGAATTGTAATTCCTCTAACTTTGTTCTTATTCTGGGTTGTTTGTTCATCATCCATTATATTTCAAAATGAATTTTAGGATCAGCTTATCACTTTCTGCAAAAGAAATAGCTGGCATTTGAGAAGAAAATTGAGGTTGGACAGATAGGTTGCAAACCTATCATAGAAAAAGTGCTACATACCTCACTGCTGAATATCACTATAAGCACCAGATAACTGAGGGGAGTACTCGGAAGGTGACCATAGTGATATTTAGCAATGAGATAGAAAGCACTTTTTCTGAGATGAGTTTGTCAACTTAATTGGCAGACTTCATATATTAAGTCCATACATTAATTTAGGGAGTAGGGCTATCTTAACAATACTAAGGGAACTCCAGCCACACCAACCTGGAATATTACAACTTTCCAGGACAGAACTGGAGTAGGGCAAGGGATGCCAGTGACTCGACCTTCCCAATTGAAATTCCAAGTGTAGATTAGCAGCTGGTGAGGGTAGGAACCCATGGTCATGGTCACACCCATGCAGAATAGAAAGCTTGTTACACTAAGTTGGGAGTCCACACTACAGCTTCACTAAGATTTAGTAGATTTTATTGGAGATATGTGTCTCCATTTAGTGTAGACCTTAAGAAAATTTCCAGAGACTAAGTGGTTGTTTTTTGTTGCATTTTATTTTTAAATATTTTTCTGCAGTTAAGTGACTGTTTCACTGGAAGTTTCTCCCACAGGGTCACTACGTGTTACTTCTCACCTTTTTCCTTTCTTCACTTTCCTGTGAAATGTCATTATGATTCTGTCTACTGCTGTAAACTTACAAATAAAACACAGGCTCCTTCAGTCTTTTGGGCAGAGTGGTACTTCCTATGGGCACATTCTTGAAGCTAGCTATTATTATTGTACTTAATTACCTAATATTGCAATCATTTTTTTAGAAGCTCAAAATCAGGTCTGTGCTGTATTCTTCGTTGTGACACCAGTGTCCAGGATAGTCCTGACACAGAATAAATATTCATTGAATAAACAAATGAATCCATGCATGCATGACTAGGTTAGCCAATGAAGACTGGGAAGGAATTAAACTTCTATTAGTATAATTGATAATATAAATAATGAAAATATTATAATACATCATACTATTTCTCTAAATACTTTCATTACCTTCTCCTCCATTAAACACAAATGTAAATACCAAATCTCAAATGTATTTCCTGAATTTAATTTCTTCTCTCAGGGTAACTTGAAGTTATCCCAGGTTGCTGACTAAAGGCTATTTAATGTAAAGTGTTTTATAATATGGAGAATAAAGCCAGGGAGTATTTTTAACAAAGGGACAATTTGCTGGTAAAGGAAAATTAGAATCAGCAAATTTTGACCTGACAAATTAGAAAATATTATTACAATTTTTCATCCAGTGTACTTAATAATTGCCAAGTACTTGCTCTAATATGCATTAGAGTCTATTAAATCATCTCTATGCTACCATTGTCTGTATTCCTATTATTGTACTTTTCTCTCAGGGCTGTAATTACTGCACTTATTTATGCATTTATTTCCATCATTAACTGAGGTTCTTTTAAAGCTATCACAGACTATTGAATATCTGTATGCCCCAGATGCATAGCGCATGATCACTGCTCAATAAATGTTTGCTCAACACATTATTCCATGTATCGTCCTGTGTTGTAATGATGTGCCTTCATGTCTGCTCCGTCAGGCTTCCCCAGGATAGTCTTTTGTCTTTCTGGCAATATTCTCAGATTGAATAAATGGATTAATAAGCAAATAAATAAATGAGGGAATTGATGATGGGATAAATTTACTAAAAACTTGTATTTCATAATCCTAGTTGTAGGAATTGTCCTATTAACGTATATATCCATGTCTCAGTGAGTCTGAACTATTTCCTACTTGACTGTGCAGTCTAGTTTCTCATTGAACTTCCATCCAAAAAATGCTCAAGGGTACTCTCCAAGTTCATGAATAGTTGTAGCCAATTTTTTTTTTGCTTCATGACATTCATTTCCTCATAATAAAGTTTTTCAGGGGTGGTGGTTATGGCCTTTCTTATAAAAAGACCTTTGTCAATCCACCTCTGTCCTTCAGAAATGATTGGGTGTATTCACAGAGGACAAGTGACTACATAGTCGTTTGTTTCTTTGTTTGTCTGGCAGTGTTTTTAGTTGACTACCTACATCTTCTGTGAGCTTACCAAATGTATATTCTTGACTATCATCAACACTGTGAGTTATATTTCCTTTCTCATAAATTCTGTGATTTATTTAATGCAAGTAGGGTCAGTTTCTCTTGCCTAGAACTCAAAGTCTTGATTGATATAATACTTTCACTATGAAGGTAAACAAAGTTAAAGATTTTCTGTTCCAGGAAGTTTGGAACGTAAATCAATGATGCAACTAAATGTTTCAGAAAAGAATAATATTTAACACCTCTTAGTGGAATGGAACAGTCCAGCTCTTTTTCAGATGGTGGCTTGCTTATACCATCTCTTATGTCTCTTGTTGGAGACTGCATACAAAAGTAGTTGGTAGAGAGTTTACTGAGTACTCTGGGAAGCAAAGAATTCACAATCATACAAATTTGTGGTATGCTGTATTTAAATCTTTCTCTGGAGATTCACGTTAGAATATTTAAAAGTCTCATTTATCCTTCTCTCACTCACTCAGCATATTTTGAAACATACTAATTAACATGGAACAGCAGCCTACTGAAACCAAATTGAATAACACTAATAGAGATTATTGGTGTTCTTGATTTACATTGGAGGGAACATATGCAAAGCCTGTGAAAAGAATTTTCAAAAGAACCTGAAATGCTTTAATGCCACTTTCAAACCCTGTGTGGAGAAATTTTTTATGAGTCCTGCCATCTGTTCCCGCCCCCTGAGTGACTTTAGAAGTTGGACTGTGGGAGGGAGGACTCATTTCAAATCAAAGAAATAAACCAAAAAAAAAAATTACTGAAAAAATATGAAGAACCAAATCCTCATAGCAAACAAATGTCCTTTTGGAAGTAGAATAAGCTTCCTAATTGTTTTATAGGTGTTAACTGGAGTAGAAATGTAGTGTTTCAAATAGGATTATGGGGGGGATGTAAAGGAAATTTCATTATCATTCATTTCAATATTACTTGTAATAGAAAACTGTTAGAACCCACTTAGAAAAAGAGAGATCTGGAGATACTAGGTAAAGTTAATCAATAGGAATATTATGAATGTATATGGTTCTATATGTAGTTTTCTTTTGTTACTTCAAAGAATTCTAGGGGTGCAAATATTTTTGGTTACATGAATCACTTTTATAATGCTTGAGTCATGGTTATAAGTATGCTCATCACCCTGCTTGATTTCCACTGAGTTTTACTTCCCTTTAAACACATGCACGCTCTTCAGTTAGTTCCAATTTAATAGAAAGAATATGTATATATGTATTGTGGGTGTGTGTCTGGATATTAGTACATCTTCATATGAAGACTGTAACATGAAAATATGAAAAATGCTTAAAGCAAATGTGTTACTCATTTAAATAAATGTAAATGGCTCAAACTCACCAATTGAAAATATAAAAAATCATTTTCAGATTTGCTTATAAAGTAAAATCAAATACTGTGCATGAAATAAACATAAAGGAAAAGGATTGAGAATGGTTTAAAAATAAAAAGACATACCAGGCAAAGAAAACAGTTTCTCAATCATGATGCATGAAAAAGAATTTAGACTAAAAGCATTACCAGATACAAAGAAGAACATTATTAAATGCTAAAACATCACAATGATGATATTAAATGTTTATTAATATTTATTTTATTGAAGATGCAGAAATTAAATTTATAATTCAGAGCTTACAGAAGATGCAAAAATAAATACATAGAAGCATATAATGTATTAGTGAGAGATTTTAATAAACTTCCCTCACCAAAAATATCTCATTCAACAAAAAAAATTAGTAAAGAGATAAATGTCTTAAGAACAAAACAAAAAAATAGATTTTTTAGACTTATATCAAAACATATGTCAAAACCTCAAAAGGAAAGAATATGCCTTCTTTCAAATATGCAAGAAACATTTATGAAAATTGATAACAGTAACGAAGACACCTGTATATTCTGAATTATAAAAGTAATTCAAAAAGAATCATCTCACTGTTAACATGTAAAAATACATGATAATAGTACTCTTGACTAACTCCATGACAATGCATTAGAACATAATATTAATACTATTTTAAAGAAAGATGTACCTGGAAACAATACAACATATCATTAAACTTCTTTTTATTAAAAAAGTAAAATATTGACTGAAAAATCATAATTTTTGAAAATTACAAAAACAAAATATTATGAAAACAAACTTATGAAATCTGTGCTATAAAGATAAAGCTGTCTCTTGCAGCAATATTTTGGCATTATATAGTTGAATCAATAGGAATGAAAACAAAGAGAGAAAACATTAAAAATTTAGAAAATAAGATAATATTAAAACTTATGAAACTGGAAGGGAATTATAAGTATGTAAGTAAATATTAATTAAAAAAATATAAAAATGCCAGAACTTATAAATAAATGTAAATAAAGTTATTTAAAAAATTATAAAAGATAAATCCAAGCTATACTACGAAGAAAAAAGTAGAAAGCTCAAATATAATTAGAAAGGGCAATGCATAAAAAGACTAATTTGGACAATTCTTTGCAAATAAATTTGAAAACTTACATGAATAGACCAATTTGTCAAACAACATATCTTTTTTTTTTCTTGAGACACAGTGTAACTTTTTTTATTAATCATAAATACACAGATCATGTATACATTAATGCATTTATGGGATACAATGTGCTGATTTCATATAGAATTAAGAACACTTACATCGCACTTGTTAATATATACCTCATCTTGTTTAATTATTGTGTTAAGACAATACTTAAGATCTATACTTAATAGATCCGACATGTACCCTTGCATTATGCATCATAGGTGTGATCCCACCATTAACCCTCCCTCGATCTGACTTCCCCCTCCCATCTTATGCCCCCCTCCTCCCTCCTTCATTTTGGACCATAGTGGTGATCTATTTTTCATATGAAAATATGAGTGATTGTAAATTGGTTTCATAATAGTGCTGACTACATTGGATGTTTTTTCTTCCATTCTTGAGATACTTTACTAAGTAAGATATGTTTCAGCTCCATCCGTGTAAACATAAGAGAGGTAAAGTCTCCATATTTTTTTAGGATGCATAATATTCCATGGTATACATATACCACAATTTATTAATCCATTTATGGGTCAATGGGTACTTGGGTTTCTTCCATACTTGGCTATTATGAATTGAGCTTCAATGAATAATATGGTGAAAATATCTTTGTTGTAAAGTGATTTTTGGTCACTATGCACCTAGTAGAGGAATTGCAGGATCAAATGGCAGGTCTACTTTTAGATCCCTGAGTATTCTCTATACTTCTTTCCAAAAGGGACATATTAGCTTGCACTCCCACCAGCAGGGCACAAGTGTTCCCTTTTCTCCACATCCATGCCAACATCTGTAGTTTCGGGATTTTGTGATGTGAGCCACTCTTACAGGAGTTAGATGATATCTCAAAGTTGTTTTGATTTGCATTTCTCTGATGATTAAAGATGATGAGCATTTTTTCATATGTCTGTAGACCATACACCTATTTTCTTCAGAGAAGCTTCTGTTCTAGTCTCTTGCCCACAGTGAAATGAGATTACTTGTTCTTTTCTTATTAATAAGTTTGAGGTCACTGTGGATTCTGGATATCAAACTTTTATCAGAAGCATAACCTGCAAACATCCTCTGCCATTCTGAGGGCTGTCTGCTTGCTTTACTTACTGTGTTCTTGGCTGTGCAGAAGCTTTTTAGTTTGACCAGATTTCAGTAATGTTCCTTTGATGATGCTTCAATTGTCCAGGGAGTCCTCCTCATATTCTCCCAGGCCAATTTCTTCAAATGTTTCTCCTGCACTCTCTCTGAGTATCTTTATAGTTTCAGGTCTTAAGTTTAAATCTTTTATCCAGTAAAAGTCAATTTTTGTTAATGATGAAAGCCGGGGGTCCAGTTTCAGTCTTCTGCAAGTCGCCAGCCAATTCTCCCAGCACCATTTGTTAAATAGGGAATCTTTCCCCTAATTTATATTATTGATAGATTTATCAAATATCAAATAATGATAAGTATCTGGGTTCATCTCTTGGTTCTGAATTCTGTTCCATACATCTACCTGTCTATTTTTGTGCCAGTACCATGCTGTTTTGATCACTATAGATTTATAGTATAGTATGAAATCTGGTAGCATGATTCCTCCTGATTTGTTTTTATTTCTGAGTATTGTTTTGGCTATTTGATGTTTTTTCTTGTTCCATATAAAACAAAGTACTATTTTTTCCAGGTTTTTAAAGTATGATGGTGGTGCTTTGATAGGAATTGCATTAAATTTGTAAATTGCTTTAGGTAATATGAACATTTTAACAATGTTGATTCTTCCCAGCCATGAGCATGGTATGCTTTTCCATTTGTTAACATCTTCAGCTATTTCTTTTCTCAGACTTTCTTACAAAATATGGGAAGATAGAAAAATCAAAGGCCAAATTAACATAGAAGAAATAAAGAAAATACTTTAAAGATCTATTATATGTATGTGTATAATATATACACATATATATGTGTGTGAATATGAGATATGTATGTTTATATATGAGGTATAAAATCAATTCCAAATGATTTTGCAGGGAAATGTTCATCAAACATGACTTTGGGATAAAATAGCAATCAGTAATTATTACTATTTCTTATGGTGCTAATGTTTAACGGGGCTAAGCTGAGTGGTTCTGATCACAGATCTTATATCATTGCACTTAAACATGACTGGATCTTGAGTATCTCAGAGGCTCCATACGCACAAATACAGCATCTGGTCATGGAAGACTGAACAGCTGAATGCTGGACAGCTGATTGTCTCTGGCGCCTCCTCATGGTCTCTCTACAGGATGTCTCAGCATGAATAGTACAGCACACTGGTAGTTGCAGGGTAGTCGTACTTTATTTATTTATTTATTTTAACTTTATTTATTTACTTTTTATTAAATCATAGCTGCGTACATTAGTGCAATCAAGGGGTACAATGTGCTGGTTTCATATACAATCTGAAATGTTTTCATCAAACTGTTTAACATAGCCTTCATGGCATTTTCTTAGTTATTGTATGAAGACATTTGTATTCGGCATTTAGTAAGTTTTGCCTGTACCCTTCTAAGATGCACCATAGGTGTGGCCCCACCGATTACCCTCCCTCCACCCCAACCTCCCCCCTCTCCTCCCCTCCCTTGCCCCTTTCCCCATATTCTTGTGCTGTAGTTGGGTTATAGCCTTCATATGAAACCTATAAATTAGCTTCATAGTAGGGCTGAGTACATTGGATACTTTTTCTTCCATTTTTGAGATACTTTGCTAAGAAGAATTTGTTCCAGCTCCATCCATGTAAACATGAAAGAGGTAAAGTCTCCATCTTTCTTTAAGGCTACATAGTATTCCATGGTATACATGTACCACAATTTATTAATCCATTCGTGGGTCGATGGGCACTTGGGCTTCTTTCATGACTTAGCAATTATGAATTGGGCTGCAATAAACATTCTGGTACAGATGTCTTTGTTATAATGTGATTTTTGATCTTCTGCTTATATACCTAGTAAAGGAATTATAGGATCAAATGGCAGGTCTATTTTTAGATCTCTAAGTACTCTCCAAACATCCTTCCAAAAGGAACGTATTAGTGTGCATTCCCACCAGCAGTGTAGAAGTGTTCCCTTTTCTCCACAT
>CAUYRH010092930.1:0-43688 GCA_963574655.1 Perodicticus potto | reverse complement strand
ACTTGGGCTTCTTCCACGACTTAGCAATTATGAATTGGGCTGCAATAAACATTCTGGTACAGATATCTTTATTGTGATGTGATTTTTGTCTTCTGGATATATACCTAGTAAAGGAATTATAGGATCGAATGGCAGATCTATTTTTAGGTCTCTAAGTATTCTCCAAACATCCTTCCAAAAGGAATATATTAGTTTGCATTCCCACCAGCAATGTAAAAGTGTTCCCTTTTCTCTGCATCCACGCCAGCATCTCTGGTTTTGGGATTTTGTTATGTGAGCTAATCTTACTGGAGTTAGATGATATCTCAAGGTAGTTTTGATTTGCATTTCTCTGATGATTAAGGATGATGAACATTTTTTCTTGTACTTGTAGGCCATGCGCCTGTCTTCTTTAGAGAAGTTTCTCTTCAAGTCCTTTTCCCACCCTGAGATGGGATCTCTTGTTCTTTTGTTGCTAATACGTTTGAGTTCTCTGTGGATTATTTTGTATGTTTATTTCCATTTAATCTCTCTTACAGCAAATGATTTTAAATTAACTGGAGTCACCATTCCTTTCATTCAGTTGTGATTATGGTTTTATATCATATATAGACCCTATTCGAGGCATTGGACATTTAGAAAGATAAAACTGGGGCGGCTCCTGTGGCTCATCAAGTAGGGTGCTGGCCCCATATGCCAAAGGTGGCAGGTTCAAACCCGGCCTCAGCCGAACTGCAAAACAGAAAAATAGCCGGGCGTTGTTGTGGTGGGCGCCTGTAGTCCCAGCTACTCGGGAGGCTGAGGCAAGAGATCGCCTAAGCCCAGGAGCAGGAGGTTGCTGTGAGCTGTGTGACGCCACGGCACTGTTTGACGCCACGGCACTCTACCGAGGGCAACAAACTGAGACTCTGTCTCTACAAAAAAAAAAAAAAAGATAAAGATAAAACTGAATCTCTGGCCTCCAGAATCTCATAATTTTAGGAGGCAGACACTTATTACACAATGTGATAGGAGTTATGGTGGAGTAAACGGAGAAGTACAGCAGAGACATCTCAACCCGTCCAACAGATTTGGGAAGAATTCCTTGGAAGAGGTGATAGCTGAACCAAGAATCATAAAATGAAAACACAATGATTAAAGAGTCAAGTTTGGGGGAATTGGGTATGGTTTTTGGAGATATGTGAGACCTGATTAATTCAGGAAATTTTAGCAAATAAATACTGGACCCTAGGGGAATATGGAGGACCTTGAGAGGTGAGCTGGACAAGTGGTCTGAGGCCAGAACATGAGAACCTTCACAGGCCCTGCTGAAATAGTGAGAAGTTAGTGAAGTACTGTATGATTGAAATCATGAGTGAAATACTCATGATGCCTTAGCTAATAATCATGCAGATAACTTTTCATCTTTTATTTACATGGAAAACATGAAGGTATTTGAGAACAGCACATACAAGGAAGGGGATGTTTACTAGGGATTGTGTAACTATCATATTTAGCCCTTCAGTTCCAGTCTTTGCAAACCAATTTCTACTGCCATTTCCCAGGATTCAGTGTTCATGGCAGCATAATGTCTGTGTTACAGAGTCTCTGTATCCTTTGGTTCTTACTTTTAAGTACTTATCTTGATGGAAAGAAAGATAAAAAATATTTCACTGGCAAAGTCGTAATGCACCTGTACTGGGTTGAATAGCACCCTTCAAAACTCCATGTCCATACAGAACCTCAGAATGTTACCTTATTTTCCATTCTTGCAATATATGTTCTCACTATTAATTGGAACTAATCAGTCAACACTCATGTGCACATATGGAAGTAAAACTCAACGGAAAACCAGGCAGGAGGAAGGGGGGAGAAGGGAATGGGTAAAATCATACATAACAGGTACAATGCACACTATTTGGATGATGGGCACATTTATAAGTTTAACTCATACTGGACCAAAACAATTCATGTAACCAAAACATTTGTACCCCTGAAATAATCTGAAATTAAAAAAAATAAAATAAAAGCTCATACTGGGTCAGTGTGGGCCTTGCATCCAATGACTGGTGTCCTTATAAAAAGGCCATGTGACGACAAAGGCTGAGGTTACGGTTGTGCTGTGGCAAGCCAAGGAGCACCAAGGACTGTGGAGATCCTCTGGAAGCTAGGAGAGAAACAAGGGGCAACTTTTCTCTCACAGCCTCCAGAAGGTACCAACCTTGTGGATACCTTGATTTGGCACTTCTGGTCTCCCATATTATGAAAGAATAAATTCCCCTATTTCAGCCACCTAGATTGGGGTAACATATCCTGTCAGCATTGGGAAACCAATTCAGCAACCAAAGGAAAAAATATCTAAATGACATTAGCGATTTCTCAGGTGGCTTTTCCTAAATTGGGATTTTGTTCATTCCAAACATCTGAAACCAGTCCTAATGGATAGATGAATAATTTGTAGGAACTTCTATGGTAATTATAATTTCAAGATCATAGAAAACTATTGTTTTTCTATACTCCTCCATACTTTATCAAGTATTTAATTATTTATTATTCCCAGTGACGGCAAACACATCATCATTTTTACAATTCATTTTCTCTGTCTACTTAAGGTTATTTTCCTTGTCATATCTCGAGGAACTTGATGTTTCCTACAATGAAATTACTGTTATCCCAAATGAAATCCAGAAACTCAGGTATTTTAGAAGTAGTGGGTACATACAAAGTCAAATGCCTCTTAATAATATTTGGTAAGGAATGTGATGGAGAATATCGGGTCCTTTCATTTATTTAGAGACCGTAAAATATAATATGTGAAGCATGAAGTTTACTAAAAATGTAAGTGGAATGAATGGTGTACAGTATTTTCAACACATAACATTTTCAGTAATTATTTACAGAACAGTATAGATGATTACTTCATAAAATGACAAGCTACTTATGCCCATTTGTCTGTGGTTGTTATTAATATTTGCTTCATTTAGCTTTTGTAAGGAAATACATAAAGGCAAAATGCAAATAATATATAATGTATTATTTCAGATTTTCTTCAGTATTTTCCTTTGTGTTATATCTCTTTTCTTTCTTTCTTTTTTTTTTTGTCTAGGGCCAGGTTTGAACCTGCCGCCTCTGGTATACAGGCCCCGCACCCTACTCCTTTGAGCCACAGGTGCTGCCCTATATCTCTTTTCATTAAAGAATATTTATTTAGCACTTAAATTTCACAAATAATTTCAATCATTCTCCTTTTATATTTAACTCTATTTCAAGATTCATTGCAAATGCTGTTTTATCTCTTTCATCTCACCTTGAGCCTGGAAATGTCTCTTTTGATTCATTGGCTGTTTAGAGTTTTTCCTTAAGTATTTTCCTCAGATGAAATACATGAGTAATTTTTTCTCTGAGGATCTAACCTTAACAGATAAATGACGTCTGCAGTGGGTGGGCAATTGTGCAGCCCTTTTCACAGTTATTTCTTTTCTTTCTTTCTTTCCTTCCTTCCTTCCTTCCTTCCTTCTTTCTTTCTTTCTTTCTTTTTTTTTTTTTGGAGGTAGAGTCTCACTTTGTTGCCCTTGGTAGAGCATCATGGCATCATAGCTCATAGCCACCTCAAACGCTTGGGCTCAAGTGATTCTCTTGCCTCGGCTTCCCAAGTAGCCGGGACTACAGGTGCCCACCACCATGCCCAGCTATTTTTAGAGATGGGGGTCTTGCTCTGACTCAGGCTGATCTCAAACCTGTGAGCTCAGGCAATCCACCCGCCTCGGCCTCCTAGAGGGCTTTTACAGGTATGAGCCTCCACACCCAGCCACAGTAATTTCCATCATCACACCCTCTTCTAGCTGCCACGGTTGCAGGTGAGGCTCCTGATGTCAGTTTGATTTTTTTTCTTTGTATGTGGCTCTTATTTTATCTGGAAAGTCTAAGATTCTCCCATAACCCTAGATCTTCAGCAGTTTTATCAGCGTATGCTTAAGAGCATGTCTTTTTCCTCTCTTAATCTTTCCTGGAATTCTGTGAACTCTTAACCACCCAGCTCAAACTTTTCTGTTTTGGTTAAAGAAACATGTTTAATTATTGACTCTCCTCTTCTGTTTCATTTTCTTTTCTAAAATGCGTGTTGTTTATATGTTAGATCTCCTGGATCTGTCTTCCATGGCACTTACATTTTTCCTCAAGATTTTCTTTATATTTTTGCTCCATTTGGAGTTATTTCTTATATTTTTTTATTACCTCTAATTTGATCTCCATGAAAACCATGTTCACCTTCCATTCATCCACTTAATTTTTTAGTTTTACAAATCATGCATTTTGGTTCCAGAACATCTTTGTGTGTGTGCACACATGGGCACACATGCGTGCTGTTTTTGAATCATATTGTTTCCCCCACCCTCACTCCCAACTATTTGTTTGTTTGTTAGAGAGAGGTTCTTGTTCTGTTGCCAAGGCTATAGTGAAGTGGTGTCATTATAGCTCACTGCAACCTCAAACCCCTGGGCTCAAGCAATGCTTTTCCTTAGCCTTCCTAGTAGCTGGGTTTATAAGTGCATACCACCAAATCCAGCTGATTTTTTCTATTTTTAGTAGAGACAGGGTCTCGCTCTTACTCAGGCTGGTCTTGAACTCCTGACTTCAAGCGATCCTCCTGCCCCAGTCTCCCAGAGTGCTAGGATTGTAGTCATGAGCCACTGTACCCAGCCAACTTCAACTTTTTGGTCTATCTCTCCACAGAGCTTGCTTGCCTCAGGACCTCTGCTCTGTGTTTTTCCCTTCTGGCCTCACTCTCTGTGGGTCCAATAGAGGTCCCAGAACACCACTCAGGGTACCTAGGATGTCAGTGATGTACCAGGAGGAACTTTTTCTATTTCCTAGTATGCTGAGTGGCAAAGGCTGTATAAACTTGGAGCCCTTTGAACGTCAAGATTGTTTAACCTGCCACCTCCCCCAAAACTTATTCAGAGGAAGGGAGCACCTAAACTGGCAAGTTCTCCAAGATAAACCAACTCAGGCAGGGGCAGCCTCACCTATGGCTGGTCTGGCATTTCCCTGAAGTGGACCACACTCATTCTCCTTGTCCATGTCAGGCTTGTGTTAGTCAGCTGGGGCCTCTATTACACGTCATAGTCTGGGTGACTTCTAAACAACAGAAACTCATTTCCCACAGTTCTGAAGGCTGGGAAGTCCAATATCACTTTGCTGGCAGATTCTGTGACTAGTGAGGGCCCACTTCCTCAGACAGCCATCTTCTCTCTCTAACCTCACATGGTGTAAGGAGAAAGGATTCTCTGTCTAGTTTCTCTTACATGAAAGAACACTAATCCCACTCATGAGGGCTCCCTTCGTGACCTAGTCATCTCCCAAAGTCCTCATCTTCAAATACCATCAACTTGAGAGTGTGAATTACAGCACTGGGATTTTGGGGAGACATAAATATTCAGGCCATAGCAGGGCTCTCTGTCCATGAGTCCTCTCCTTCAGGACCAAAGGAGAGCCTGGGGGCTTGCTCACCTTCCCAGACCATAAGAGGTAAATTAGTCAAACTATGGTTGAGGGACGAAGATAGCTGCAGTGCCATCTTCCTAGCTCTGTTGTTGATCATATTTTGGCATTATCATTCATAAAGAACTTAAACTGTGTGCATAGCAGAGGTGAGTCTAGACTATAAATGAGAATCTAGAGGCTCCCAGTGGCTCATTATATGAAGTGCAAACATCAGCCTCTTCACCTGTAATATACTTGACAAGTAGGACCAGGCTTAGATTTGATTTTTGTTTGTTATTAACAGACACTTTTCTGTCTGCTCTCAGCACTAATTAGAAAGAAGGTAAGTCTGACTGGGCACTTTGGCTTATGCCTGTAATCCTAGCACTTCGGTAGGCTGAGACAGGAGGATCGATTGAGGTCAGGATGGTCCTACTTGTCAAGTATATTGCAGGTGAAGAGGCTGACGTTTGCGGTTCACGCAATGAGCCACTGGGAGCCTCTAGATTCTCATTTATAGTCTAAACTCACCTCTCCTATCCACACAATTTAAGTTCTCTATGAATGATAATGCCAAAATATGATCAACAACAGAGCTAGGCACTGCAGCTATCTTCAAGATAAACCGGAGCAAGAGCAAGAGACCTTGTCTCTATCAAAAATGGAAGAAAAAAAAAAGGCCAGACTTGGTGGCACATTACTATAGTCCCTACCAGCATGGATAGCTGAGGCAGGAAGATCACTTCTGCCAAGGAGTTTGAGGTTGCAGTGAGCTATGATCACACTCCTCATTATAGCCCAGCTGACAGAGTAAGAATCTGTCAAAAAAAAAAAAAAAAAGAGGTAAGTGACCATACAAAACACCATTGAGATAAGCCAAAATGAGAAAATCAAGCTAGGGGCCATAGGTCAGTGGTTAGAGCATCAGGCCCGCACACCAGGGTGGCAGGTTTGAACCTTATCTAGACCTGATTAAGGAAAAAAAAAATGAGAAAATCAGTGATTTTGGTTCTCTTTGAATAAAGGAATAACAATTATTAGAAGCAGTTGACACAGAAAAAACCGAGGAGACTCAGATGATGAAAAGTTAAAGCATAACATAGCACTTATATATTTTGATAGCATAAATTTTACTGTTTTGATTAGGGTTGAATGAAAACATGTGTGATGTTCAATTTATCTATGGAAACATTCTTTCTGCATTTCATTGTACTGTACTATATTTTATGTATTATAGCATTCATTAGTCTTGCTGTGTTGGTGACTATTTTCTTTTTCCATAGTTATAACACATTGCAAAAATTTAAATTATGTGCTCTAACTGTGCTATTAACACAAATGTGCTTATTTACAATGATAATATTGCTTCAATTGCTTTATAAGTAAATTCTCTTGATTCCTAGGAAATAAATATGTACTTGTATTTTACTGCTAAGTTTGATACCAATTTTCAGACTGAGGCAGATTTGTATTTTGCTATTATGAATTATGTTAACTTTTTAAAAAGATGGCTTTCTTTATTTTATAGGTCACTTGAAAGACTGAATGTCGATGGGAATGAACTGGGTTTTTTCCCATGTGGGATTCTGAAGCTTAGCCTGATGAGAATTCAGTTTGAGAATAATTTTACTCATCCTTGCTTTTGGAAAGAAAATTCTTTGAATGATCCACAACGACTTACTCACATTGTATCTTTGTTCATTGTCAAGAATGGTCTACATAAACTTTATGATAAGATTCCAGCAAAAATTCAGAACTTACTAAAATGGTGAGCGATATCAAAGCTCTTTTAACTAAACACAATTTTAAGCATTTAAAATGTTCATTACAGGTCCACATAACCATGGTACTAACACACACACACTCTCTCCACACAAACAATTCTTTGAATTGCTACTTTCAGCTTTTGAGGTGTAATAATTCAATCCTATTTTTTAAAAATATTCTCAAGTTATTACTTAAACCCAATGTGAGTTGCTGAGGTGTTTTTGGCATATCTATGTATGGTTGTCACGTAAATCTTTTATTAAGTACGTAGAAATAAGTTCTTCCAGAAAAAATTGTGTAGTTCCACGTATAATATATAGGGAAGTGTTTTATTCGGCTAGAGTAGACCTACATGGAGCAACTTCTCCTTCTCAAGGTTCAGTGACCAGGGTGTTGGAATCATTGCCTCATCTCGGGACTAAGGTTCTTAAATCCCACATACTCACAGTTCCCTTTGGCTTGGACCTTCTTCCTTCGGATGGTACAAGACCATTTTTACTGAAGTGTTGACCATTAGTGCTTAGGTTATTAATTTAACAAATACTTTCCATATGCCCAAGTAAGATGGTTTCCCAGAAATATGTAAATTTCCAATATTAATAAAAAGTAGAACACCTGAACAAACTAGTAACCCTTAGACAAACTGAGAAAAGTGGTTAAAAATCTGCCAGTAAAGAAATAACCAGGCCCAGAAGTTTTTGATTTTTAGGGCATTAAGATGTCAATGTTCATGAAACTTGATTGTACACTAGAAAGAAAGAAAAATCTTCAGGGGATAATTTTTTTTAAAAGAATCAAAACAACCAGGCACAATGGCTCATGCCTGTAATCCTAACACTCTGGGAGGTGGAGAAAGGAGGATCGCTTTAGCTCGTGAGTTTGAGACCAGCCCGAGCAAGAGTGAGACCCTAGTTCTAAAAAATAGCCAGGTGTTGTGGCAGTGCCTGTGGTCCCAGCTACCTGGGAGGCTGAGGCAAGAGAACCGCTTGAGCCCCAGAGTTTGAGGTTGCTGTGAGCTGTGAGCTGTTGCACAGCAACCTCGAAGTGTCACCACGGCACTTTACCAAGGGTGACAAAGTGAAACACTGTCTCAAAAAAAAATAATAATAATTAAAACCTAACTAGTGAGGGGTAAGCAGATATGGGATGATGAGATTTGGATTCAGCACAAGGGAGGGAAGCTGAACCTGAGACTGGTGAATTAAATTTGGACCCAAGAAGAGGCTAAGTGGTCCCAGAGAGGTGATCTCCCAGGAGAACAAATGATTGTGAAAGAAACGTTAGACTGAAAAGATTCCAGATAATTAAGTTCAGTAAATATTATCTGACAATTTAAAGAAATTTCCAAATACAAGAAATTTCTTTAAACAAGCCATTAAGAATAAAAGTCAGCCAAAAAAAAAAATTAACAAATACTAATCTCTAAGGATCTAAGAAGTTAGCATTTTTTACAGACTATGAAATAACTTCCTTCGGTGTTTAAGGAAATAAAATATAATTTTAAAATAATTGAGGAATAAGTAAGTATCAGATTTGACCCGGAATATATGACAGAGAAATTTTGAATGAAAGCAAATTCTAGAAACTAAAAAATGTAATAATTAAAGTTAACTTGGTACCTGAGTTAAAAAGCAGATTGTGCACACATGAAAAAACTGATGAAAAAGTTATAGTGAATATGCAGAAAGGCGGGAAGAGAGGCAGAGAGACAAAAGGAGAAGACTTAGAGACCCAGAAAGGGAGAACAAGCTAGGCACAGTGGGCTCATGCCTGTAATCCTAGTGATACAGGGTTCCCCTGTTCAGGCTGGACAGGGGCCCCCCCCCCCCAATTTTCTAGTTCTGGACAGACAGGCCTTCTCCAGACGACACTCTCTCGACACTAGCAGAATCAGAAAAAAGCAGCCTGACCAGTATCTCATCAGGGTGGCCCTTCCTAAAGTGAAAAACACACCACGCTGCTGCTTTGCCTGGGACAGGAACTATGAGGACCACGTTCATTTGCTGACCAGCATGGGCAGGATGTTTTCTGTCTGCCACCTCCTGGCCAAGTGTGACACATAATCCCAAGACACCCCACCCCACCCCACAAGCAGTGCAAGAACCCCTAGGCAGAACCCCATGAGGTTTTCCCACTTGGGAATTCCCCCGCTCCACTGCTGAGGCTTTGTTACCCTTCTTTCTATGTCCTCTAAATAAACTTTGTCCTGTCACTTATTTGCATGATTAGGGTTTCTGGAATTTCTAGACCAAGGACCCCCAACAGAAAGAAAAATTCTGATAACACTAGCACTTTTAGGGCCTGAGGTGAGAGGATTGCTTTGAGGCCACAAGTTCAAGAACAACTTGGGCAAGATCCCCTCTCTACAAAAAATAAAGAAAGTAGCTAGCCTTGGTGGTGCATGCCTGTAATCTCTGTAGTCCCAGCTACTCCAGAGGCTGAGCCAGGAGAATCACTGGAATCCAAGTTTGAGGTGGCAGTGAGCTGTGACTTGAGCACTGAACTCCAGACAGGGTGACAGAGTGACACTCTGACTCACACATAAAAAAGTGAGAACAGAAAGAATGACAAGTCATTTTTCAATGAGCTAATGGCTCTAAATTCTCAGAAGTAATGAGAGATGTGAGAGCCCAACAAATGCTAAGGGAAATACCCTGGGGTGAAACTAAAGAACACCAAAGACAAAGACAAAAACTTACAACAAGATAGGAAAATTAATCACTTACAGAAAACAACAAATCAACTACCAGCAACAATGGAACAATAAGTGAAAATATATTTTTCCCAGCAAAAGTAACTTTCAAGAACAAGATAAAGAATGATATTTTCAGAGAAACTAAAACAGAGAATTGACTCCCAATAGATTTTCACTAAAGAAAACTGCAAAGAATGTGCATCAGAAAAAAGGAAAATGACACCAGAAACAGTTTTGTTTGTTGTTAATGTTTAATTCCAGATTAATATGCAGGTACAAATAATTAGGCTACAGTGTTTGCATTTGTTAGGTTAAGTTGTAGATGAGCTCTTCACCCAGGTGGTGTGCTATACACCCTTACATTGTGCCCTTCAGGTGAGAGCTTACCAATTCCTCACCCTCCCTTCTCCCCTCTCCTGGTTCCCTTCCCTCTCTCCCCTTGAATTTAATTGTTTTCATTCATGTGGGTGATTGTTTATCTATTGGTTGCATATTAGTATTGCATACATTGGATACTTGCTTTTCCATTCTCATGATACTTTACTAAAAAGAATGTTCTTCACCTCCATCTGGGTTAATACAAAATATGTAAGTCTCCATCTTTTTTGTGCCTAAATAGTATTCCGTGGTGTACACATACCAGTTTATTAATCAGTTCACCAGTTAATGGGCACTTGGGTTGATTTCACATCTTAGTTATTACGAATTGAGCTGTGATGAACATTCTAATACAAATGTTCTTATGGTAAAATGATTTTATTTCTTCTGGGTAGATACCTAGTAATGGGATCGCGGGGTCAAATGGAAGGTTTACTTTTAGCTCTTTGTGGATTCTCCATACTTCTTTCAAAAAAAGGCTATATTAATTTGCAATCTCACCAGCAGTGTACAAGTGTTCCTCTCTCTCTACATCCATGCCAGCATCTGCAGCTTTGGGACTTTGTGATGTGGGCTATTATCACTGGGGTTAGGAGATATATCAGAGTGGTTTTGATTTACATTTCTCTAATGATGAAGGGCAATGAACATTTTTTTCATGTATTTGTTGACCATTCATCTTGTTTTCTTCAGAGAAGAGTCTATTCATGTCTCTTGCTGATTTATAAATGGGATTGTTTGCTTTTTTTTTTTTTTTTGGCCAGGGCTGGGTTTGAACCCGCCTCCTGCGGCATATGGGGCCAGCGCCCTACTTCTTGAGCCAGGTGCCGCCCTGTATGCTCTTTTCTTATTGACTAATTCTAGTTATCAGCCCTTTCTCAGATTCATAGAATGCAAATATCTTCTCCCATTCTGGGAAAAACTCTCCATGATATTGTCCTGGGAAAAGATTTTACAAAGACCCCCCCCCCTTGGCAATTGCAGCAGCACCAAAAATAAATAAATGGGACATGATCAAGCTAAAAAGCTTGTGCACACTAAGGGTGACTCAGAAGCAAGTCCTGAGATGGAAGAGGCAGAATGGTGAGAAAAGAAATCAGAAAATACGTAGATAAACAAACATCATGTCTATGAAATTATAAAAATAGCAATGTACGATCTGGGGTTAAAGACAAGATATAACTAAAACCAAGCAGCAAATATCAGAAATGTAACTTTTAAAAGATATCTTTTATGATAGGAAAAGAAACACAATATGCATAGAAATATATCAAGGAAAATATATGCAAAATATTTTACTTAAAAAAATTTAAACTTTATAAAAAAGTAAAGGAGGCTGAATTAAGTGACGGATATACACATTCAGAGATAATAAGGTTTCATAGTAAAAATATATCAGTTCCCCCTAAATAGAGTTATATTCAATGCAATTATGGTAAAAATCCCAGTACAATTTTCTGAGGAACTTAATCAGCTATTCAAATTATATGTGGAAAAGCTGAGGCTCCCAAATAGCCAGGACAAACCTGAAAAAGAAGCCTAACATAAGTAAATTGCCTAGGAAAAATCAAGACTACTTATAATAAATAATTAAATAAAAAAAATTTTTAAATGTAAATAAATTAATTTTTAAGAGTCTTATAAAGTTAGAGAAAGCAATACAGGTTGGTATGAGGTGTAAGGAAAGGCAAATCCAATGGAACTGAAAGCATAGCCCGGGCATTATGTTCTTATGCATATGGGGAAACTTGGGATGTGAAAAAACAGCACTGTGGCTTAGTAGAAAAGGGATAGACTTTTCAATGCATGGTGCTGAGACATTTGGTCATTCATCAGGAAAAAGCGTAAAACTAGATTCCTGCTATGTGTTTGCCACCAGCATATACAAAAATTATTTCCACTTGGATTAAAGATTTAGAAAATAAAAGCAAAATTTCAAAGTGTTTACAAGCAAGTGTAGAAAACTATCTGTATGATTTCATGGTAGTGAAAGCTGTCTTAAACCAACCACAAAAAATATATACAGTAAACTATGTGTGATAAATTCGACAAAAGAGTAATATTTCCATAAACATAAGACCCCATCAATGAAGGTGGGCCATTAAAAGGTGAGCCATTATCTGGAAGAAGATATTGCAATGTTTATAATAATTGGAAAACATATATACAGTCAACATGTATCCACGGATACGGGGAATGTGTTCCAAGACCCCTGATGGATGCCTGAAACCTCAAATAGTACTGAATCCTGTGTATGCTATGTTTTTTTTTTCTATATATACCTATGATAATAAAACGAAGTTGAATTTCTAAATTAAGAGTGGTAAGAGATTAACAAAAATAAACATAATAAAACAGGACAATTTTAACAATTTGCCGGCATCTCTACTCTTGCACTTTGGGCCATGTTAAGTAAAATAAAGGTTACTTGAACCCAAGTACTGTGACAGCACAACCGTCTTATAACTGAGAGTGTTACGCGGTGACTGACAGGCAGACGGAGTCTACAGCGTGTGTGAAGGCCCTGAACAAAGACATCGTTCCTGTCCTAGGTGGGAAGTTCAAAACTCGTAAATTGTTTGTTTCTGGGATTTTCCATTTAATATTATGGATAACTGAGACTGTAAAAAGCAAAAGCTCTTCCAAAAATCAGTAAGAAAAGATAGAACCCATGAACAAGTGGATAAGTGATAGGAGAATGCAGTTTATGAATGACGTGGTGGTAAACATGAAGAATGTTAAATCTCACATTGTAATGATATAAAATTTGGAAAATAAAAAAAAATGATAACAAAATTTAAAAGTCCCTATTATCACATTTCCTAAGGGTAATAACTATTTTCAATTTGGGATCTATCCTTACAGTCTTTTCTTTGGATGCATATATGTATACTTTTTGTTTTACAAAACTAGGATTGTATGCATAGATCTATTTTATTGTTTAGCTCTTCTAGCATTTAATTTTTCACTCAATGGTAAGTACCTCATCTAGATGGTAAGCTCAATGAAAGTAAATGCCATATTTTATACTACTTTAGTCTTGGATTGCATCAAGCACGGTGTCCTTGGTCAAAATTTATGAAACACTGACTTGCTGTTTCCCTCATTTTAGGACATCCAGGTGTGAATGGTGCCGTGGTCCCAAGTTTGGTGAAGGTTTTCATGCCATCCACTCCTATGATATTTTTGGAGCAGCGCAACTTCCTGTTATGTTCAATGTCTGTTCTTCTTCTTGTTATCGCGCAATAAGTGAAAGACATTTCTAGAAAGCATTCCTAGTAAAAGATGGCTCTAAATTTGTAGCTGACAAAAGCATGAGAGTACAGTGATTTATCATTCCCACTTCAAAAGCCAATAATGTTTATGTATGTAGCAGTTCATCTCTTTCAGAGTACAGGTTCTGTATGGAAGACACAATCGTCTGCTCACATGAATTCTCTTTTATTATCCTGGCTCCTTAAGAAAGTCTGTGACTGTTAAGAAACTGTTACAGAATAATTACTCTAGAAGGATTAGTAAAGGCCTATGGATTTGAATAAAGATTAAGAGGTTTCTTTCAGAGCCTGCTCACTATGAAAAGAAGAATGTTGGAAACCTTTGCAAAAAGCAATAATATCTAACAACTGATCTTTTCATGCATCAATACTAAGCAACAATATAGCACTTCAAAGTCATCACTGGAGTTTGTGCTGCAAATGTCTTCAGGCTCATCCATCCAAGTACATAATGTTTGTGCATTTCCATGGAAATCTGTCGATTCCCTGCTGTCTCAATTGTGGATTATGTGGGGGAAATAAATATTAATTCCAGCTCCATTTTTAGTTGTTTGAGTTCATTTCCCCAATTCTTAGATAACTGGTATAATCTCTAACAGTTACCTTGGACCCTGACCTACATCTCATAAAACCCAGACACAGGGCATTAGCCTGATTTTATAGGCTGGCACCAGTAATGCCCAAGGTGATAGCCAGACAAGAGAAATAGAGTAGGACTTACAAAGATGCACACGCACGTAGTAGAACTTAACAGCTTTAAGAATTAGCATCTTAGAGGAGGAAGGTTAAAAAGGATTTTAATAAAACAAACAATTTTGCATTTTGGCTGCTCTCCGCAGTGTTCACCTGGCCAGAGGGTTCAGAGTTTAGTCAGAACCGGGAAGAGGGAGCCCCACGGGAGGACAGAGGGGAGGTGCAGGATGAGGACAATGAAACACTGCAAGATGGTATCTTTGTTCAAGTTCACATGACTGTTAAGAGGCAGATTGAGGCGCACAAGTTAAACACTCAACCTAAGGTCACCTGACCAAGCGAGGGCACAGGGAATCTTGAGGTCACTGAATCCTGATACGGATATGCTCCTCAAAGACCTGTCTCGTCCCACGTTCCATGGATCACAAATACTCATGGAACCTACACAAGTTGTTGGCATGGAGCTGAGGAGGAGGAAGGGCCTTTTAAGCAAAGTGAAAAGGAAAGAATGTCACAGGTCAAGACTTTAAGACAAATCTGTCTAGCCAAAAGACTCACCCTGGGAGATCTGTGTTCCGGGTTCTGAGGAATATTTTGCTTCTGTCTGAACACCAAGCTCCATACACTGGAGAAACTACTGGTGAGGCACATGTGTGAGAGGCTTCTGTTCCAGTACAAGCATTCACCAACATCAGAAACAGTACAGTGTAGAGACCCCCACAGAAAGGAATGTGGACAGGGACGAGCTGCAGATCCCATTTGTCAGCGAAGCCCTTCCCTTGTGGAAAAGTTAGGGAGGACTTGGAGGCCACGTCCACCTTCACCAGCACCGGGCCTCTCCCAACTGAGGGAATCCACATGACGGCATCAGGTTTGGAGGAGGCTTTCACTGTGGAAAAAGTTGTTACTGGTGGGGTGAATTTGGGAAAGTTTCCAGTCCTAACCACTCACTAGTTCATCACCCTAGAGTCTGTGCTGGAGAAGGGCTTTATGCATATAGTAAATGCAGGAAAGGCTTTAGCTGCAAATACAGATGCATGTTCTGGCACTATGTTCAGGGCCAGAAAATCCAGACTGGAGAAAGGCCATATGAGGAAAAGGTGGGAAATTCTTTGACCAAAAGTCTGCCCTTATTCAACGCCAGAGAGTTTACACTGGAGAAAGGCTCTATGAGTGCACTCAGTATGGAAGATCTTTTTTCTAAAGGTCCAACATTAATGACTAACTACTACAAAGTTCACACTAGAAAAAGGCTTGATTATAAGTGTAAGCAACATGAAAAATCCTTTAACCAAAATTCTGTCCTTATTCAGCCTTACAGAGTTCACACTGGAGGAAGGCCTTATGAGGGTGATGAGTGTGGAAAATTATTTAGCAACAAGTCTAACCTCATTAAACATTAGGAAGTACATACCGGAGAAAGACCTTTTGAGTGTGTTGAATGTGGTGAATCTTTGAGACAAAGCTCCAGTCTCATTCAATACCAGCTAAATAAAGGACCTTTGAATGTGATAAATATGAGGAAATCTTTAGCCAAAGATGCAGTGTCATAAAACATTAAAGAATTCACACTGAAACAGGCCACATGAATGTGAATGTGGCAAAGGTCTGTTAGTCAAAGATCTGTTTTCATTCAATCATCTGGAGTTTGTGCAAGAGAAAGGATTTAAAAAAGCAAGGAAGGTGCAATTTCCTTCTTTGGTATCATTACAGTGGAGGAGAACTTGGGAAGGTAGCCATCTACCTGAATTGAATGTTTACCTGAACATACATATTGGGGTGATTTCCCATAAGTTCCTGCTATTTGGGAAACTTTAAGGAGCTGCATTGTATTTTCTAACTTGCTCAGGGCTTGCTAGATTTTTTCCTTCCAGTTCCTGTAACAGACAACATTTCACCTTGACCACCTGTCCGGTCCCTGCAGGATGCATTGGTCACCACCCCAGCATGCTCAGGAAGGCAGACTTTGTGCTCTCTTTTAGCTGATAGAAATTATCAATAATTGGAATCCCCAGGTGATCATCATTGCCCTATCTCTGACTAGTTAGGGAATGGACATGACCCAGTTTGGGCCCAATACACCCAATCTGAGCTACAATAATATGTCTTACAGAGAAATACTGCATTCTTAGCAATGTTCCTGGTCTTGTGTGATGCTGTGATAAATGCTCTTAACTTCCAAGTCATCAACCCAGGAATTAATTGTGTGTGGTGAATTGCTCAGGTATGTGCAATAATTCCTTTTTCTTTTCTACAATTCTTTTTAATTTGGGATGCTCTTTCTATTCATGCAGTGAAGTACTGTGAAAGCAGATTGGGCCCTGCCAGCACGAAGGGGTGAAAAGTTATTTCAGATCCCAAACTTGGTGTGCCTCACAGAATACAGTATAATGGCAATAGACACAATGTCTCTCCAGTTGTGACCTTGTGATCCAAAGCCTAGGTTATGGGCTGAGTTGTTTGCCCCAAAATTCACAAGTTGAGGAACCCCCACTAGTTCCAATGGGGCTATTTATTTGGATATAGGGTATTTCGAAGGATAACTAAGTTAAGTCATAAGGGTGGGCGTTTACACACGATCACTGTTACAAGGAGAGTATACAGATAACGTATACAGGAAAGACTTTTCTTTGCAAGTAAAATTTTAGAATGGCATAGACTTTTTTCACATATGGTCTATGTTTTTTATTTGAGGATAACTTAAATCTAAAATAGCATTGCCAATCAAACTTAATGAAATGAAGCAATTTAAATTTATACATCGATCTTATCATTAGAGAATTTCAGAAATAATACATTATGTCAGGTTTATGCATATAACTTCATGATATCATTTAAATTAAAGGTAAATCTGGCAAATTCATTTTTCTGACTACTGATTTCAGTAAATTGGGATGCTTACATGCTTTAAGACTCAGTTTCATTTTAAGCAGAAATAAGCAGACTTTCCTTGACAAAAATATACTGTATTCTCTAGCACAAAAATAAATTGTTTTTAATAGAAGTAACTACCATATCACACATGTAACATAGAAGGTGATATTTACAACACAATAAATTAATTTATTAAAAATATGATATACTCACAATTATAAAATAGATAAAAGATAAGATTAACTCTGAGTGGCATATACACTATTAAGACTCATCTTTGTTCCTGAAATATTTCTTGGGGAAAGAAATGTGGTTTACTCATTCAAAATATATTGATTTGGGGTTGAGCGATTGGGCGGTATCATATTGGAATAGGGAATAAACAAGAAAGGATAGGTTTTAAGGGAAATGACAATAACTTAAAGATGTTTAAAAAACAAATAAACCTATATGTTTGGACTGATATGGAAATTACTTATAGTCAATTATCACCATAGGTAGTATAAACCTTGAATCTTAGTGATCTTTTACAAATTTTTTAAAAAAGTAATTTGTAGCATATTTTTTTAATATGAAAGTGAAATTTATTTATTATAGAAATATTAGACAATACAACTAAACCTAAGAAGAAACAATCTGCTCCCCATAATGCCACCACCTAGTGAAAGTCAGACAGAATCATTTTGAAGGGGTACAAATTTTTCTGATACATGGATCACTTTCATAGTACTTGAGTCACAACTCTAAGTGTGCCCATCTCCTGAACACAAATAGTGTTCATTGTATCCATGAGGTAGGTTTTTGGCCCTTCCCTCCACCAATGAGTTTTTCTTCCCTCTGTCCACATGTGTGCTCCTCAGTTAGTTCCAATAGTGAGTATATGTGGTGTTTGTTTTTGTTTTTGTTTATACTCTAATGGTGAGCATAAGTGGTGTTTGTTTTTCCACTCTTGAGATACTTAGGATAATCATCTCTAGTTCCATCCAAATTGCTGCAAAAGGCATTAATTCATATTTTTTATGGCTGAATAGCACTCTATGATGTACATTTACTACATTCTGTTAATCCACTCATGAGTTGATAGACACTTGGGTTGAGTCCACATCTTTGCGATTATGAATTGTGCTACAATAATCATTCAAGGGTGTCTTTTTACTGAAATAACTTCATTTCCTTTGAGTAGGTATTAGGAGTAGGATTGCTAGATGGAACAGTAGATTTACTTTTAGTTTATGAGTAATCTCCGTAGGGGTTGTACTAATTTCCAGTGCCACAAACAGTTATAAGCGTTTCTTTCTATCTGCATCCATGCCAGCATCAAGAGATGCTATTTGGGGATTTTTTTTAATAAAAGCCATTCTAATAAGGGTAAGGTGATATCTCGTTGTGGTTTTAATTTGCATTTCCCTGATGATTAGTGACGTTGAGCATCTTCTCATATGTTTATTGGCCATCTGTCTATCTTCTTTTGAAAAGTTTCTGTTCATGTCTTTTGCCCACTTTTTGTTGCTTTTTCTTACTGATTTGCTTTGTTCTTTGTAGATTCTAGATATTAGTCCTTTATCAAACACAGTTTGTGAATATTTTCTCACATTCTGCAGATTGTCTGTTTGTGCTGTTGATTATTTTCTTAGCTGTGAAGAATTTTTTAGTTTAATTAAATCTTATTTATTTATTTTAATTGTTACTATAAATTGCCTTTGAGATCTTAGTCATAAATTATTTGCCTAGGCTGATATTTAGAAGCGTTCTTCCTATAATTTCTTCTAGAATTCTTATGTTTTCACATCTTAAATTTAAATCTTTTACCCATCATGAATTAATTTCTGGAGTGGTGAAAGATAGGGGTCCTATTTCATTCTTCCGCATGTAGCTATCCAATTTTCCCAGCATCATTTGTTTAATAGGGCTTCTCTTCCCCAGTGTGCATTATTGTCTGCTTTGTTGAAGGTCAGTTTGCTGAAGGTAGATGGTTGTATATCTGGGTTCCCTCTTCTGTTCCATTGGTCTACTATGTCTCTATTTTTGTACCAATATCCTGCTGTGTTGGTCACTGTAGCCTTATAGTATAGTTTAAAGTCTGATAATGTGTTGCTTCCAGATTTTTTCTTTTTACTTAAGATTGCTTTGGCTATTTGTGCTCTTTTGTGGTTCCAAATGAAGCATAGAATTATTTTTTCTAGAACTGAGAAACATGATGTTGATATTTTGATGGGGATTACATTGAAGCTGTAAATCACTTTGGGTAGTATGGATAGTTTAACAATGCTTGTTCTACCAATCCATGAGCATGATATGTTTTTCCATTTGTTTGTACTCTCTACAATTTCTTTCCTTAATGTTTCACCGTTCCCTTTGTACAGATTTTTTACTTCTTTGGTTAAATACATTTCTAGTTATTTTATTTTATTTGTAGCTATTGGGAATGGTATTGCATCTTTGATTTGACTCTGAGCTTGATTGTTATAGGTACATAGAAATGCTATTGATTTGAGTACTTTGATTATATAAACTGAGATTTATTTATTGATTTATTTATTTATCAATTCAAGGAGTCTCTTCGAGTCCTTGGGCTTTCTCGCTATAAGATTACATAATCAGTGAAAAAAGATAGCAATCTTGCCTGATTGCTCTGGCTAAGCCATTCAGCACTGTTTTGAATAGAAGAGGTGACTGTGTACCCTTGTGTTGTTCTGGTTCTTAGGGGGAGTGCTTTCAACTTTTCCTCATTCATTATGATGTTGGCTGTGGGTTTTCAATACATGGCTTTTAAACTTTTGAGATATACTCCTTCTATGCCTAGTTTGTTGAAGGTTTTTATCATGAATGGGTGTTAGATTTTGTCAGATGCTTTTTCTGCATCTACTGAGATCATATATGGTCTTTGTTTTTGCTTCTGGTTATATGGTAAAGCACATTTATTGATTTACATATGTTGAATCATCCTTGCATTCCTGGAATGAAGACCATTTTGTCATGGTGGATTATTCATTTGATTTCCTGTTGAATTCAGTTTGCTAGTATTTTGTTGATGAGTTTTGTATCTATATTCCTAAGATATATTAGGCTGTAGTTTTATTGCTGTATCCTTTTCTGACTGTGGTATAAAGGTGATACTGGCTCCATGGAATAAGTGAGGAGAATTCTCTCCTTCTCAATGTTCTGGGATAATTTTTATAGTGTGGGTACCAGCTCATCTTTGTTTCTAGTTAATTTGGCTATGAATCTGTCTGGTCTGGTGATTTTTTTGTTGGAAGATTTTTTTTTATAACTGTTATTGATCTGTTCAAGAATTCTATTTCTTCCCAACTGAGTCTTGGAAGTTTGTGTGTTTCTACAAATTTTTCCATTTCTTACACATTTTCTAATTTATATTCATAGATATTTTCATAGTATTCACAGATGATATTTTGTATTTCTGTGGAGTCAGCTCTAATGTCTCCTATTTCATTTCTGATTGAGCTTATTTGGGTTCTTTCTCTTCTATTCCTATTATAGCAAGAGGTCTTTTGATTTTATCTTTTCAAAGAACCACTTTATATTGCATTGATTTGTTGTATCTTTTTGGTTGGTTTTCCAATTCATTTAGTTCTGCTCTGAACTTTGTTATTTCTTTTCTTCTTCAGATTTTAGGTTTGATGTGCTCTCCCTTTCCTAGTTCCTTGAGAGATGACAATTTGTGATCTTTCTGTATTTTTGATGTAGTCATTTGGAGCTATAAGTTTTCTTCTGAAAAATGCTTTTGCAGAGACTCATAGATTTTGATAGCTTATATCCCCTTACTGTTCCATTTAAAGAATATTAAATTTTCATCTTGATTTCATTCTTGACCTGATAATCATTAAGTAGTATGTTTTTAATTCTTACGATTTTGTGTAGGTTTGATTATTTTCTCTTGTAATTCATTTCTAATTTTATTCCACAGCAGTGTGAGAAGACATATGATATGATTTTAATTTTTTTTTTTAATTTGTTGAGACCTGTTCTGTAGCCCAAGGTATAATCAATCTTGGAAAATAATCCTGTGGTGCTCAGGAGAATATATCTAGAATTTGATCTAGACTCTGGTTTAAGTCCACTATTTCTTTATTTTCTGCTTTGATTATTTGTGCAGCTCTGACAGTGGGATGTTGAAGCCACTTGACACATGACAATTTGTATCTTTCTGTAGTCATTTAGAAGCCACTGGCAATTGTGATGGTGTTATTTATTTCTTTGATTAGCTCTAGTAAAACTTGCTTTATGTACCTAGGAGCTCCTGTGTTAGGTATGTATGTAGTTAGGATTATTAGGTCTTTTGCTGAACTGCTCCCTTTACCGTTATATAATGATCCTCCTTGTTTTCCTTCGCATTTGTTGGTTTAAACTGAATTTTATCTGATGTGAGGAGGGTTATACCTATTCTCTTTTCGTTCCTGTTTGTGTGGAATTTTTTGCCATTCTTTCACATACAATGTGCGTGCATTTTTGTGGTTTAGATGCATTTCCTTGAGGACAGTAGATATTGGGGTTGTGCATTTTCATTCATTCAGCCAGCCTAACTCTTTTGAGTGGGACATTCAAATTGATGCTGATATGCTCATTATGTTGGGTAGTACCTTATTACTTTGTTTTCCCTCTTATAGTATAAGTGTTATCAGTTTTAGGGTTTTGGGGGGGGTGATTTTACACTGGTGGGTATCAGTTGTGCTGACTGATGTATAATGCAGTTGTAATTATTTCCTGCAGGGCAGATGTGATTGTGGCAAATTCCCTTAGTGTGTGCTTGTCTGGAAAAAATAATTTTCCATCAATTATGAAATTTAGTTTTGCAAGATTCAAAATTCTCTACTGGCTGTTATTCTGTTTAAAATGACTGAAGACGAGGACCCACTTCCTTCTTGCTTGTAAGGTTTCTGCTGAGAAGTCTGCAGTTAGCTTAATGGGTTTTCCTTTGTAGGTTACTTGTTTTTGTTTCACTGCTTGCAAAATTTTCTCCTTTTTGACTTTAGCTAGGTCAATTGCTCTATTTACTATGTGTCTTGGAAATGCACTATTTAGTATGAATCTTCCCAGGGTTCAGTGACCAACTTGTATCTGTATATCTGGATTTATGGCTATACCAGGGAAGTTTTCCTCAATTATTCCCTCAAAATAGCTTCTGGCTACTTCTTCTTCTTCTTCTCCCTGAGGGACACCTATGATTCACATGTTAGTTTGCTTCACATAATTCCATATCTCTCTCAGTCATTGCTCAGACTTTTTTATTGTCTTCTCTACCTCTTTGAGTGACTGGGAGCCTTAAGAGCCTTGTCTTCAAGCTCTAAGATTCTTTCTTCTACTTGGTTTAGCCTTCTGTTGAAGCTTTCTGCTGTGTTTTGAAATTCTGTAAATGACTCTTTCATTTCTTTAACTTCTGTTATATGCTTTGCTATGTTGTCTGGCTCTTTACCAGCTTATTCACTTTCTGGAATTTTTATTTTTTTTGCATCTGTTTATTGATTTTCAACTTTTTCTTCAATCCATTCATCTTTGGAATCCCTATTCTGAAATTCCATTTCTGTCAATTTGGCAATTTTCTTGTGGATGGAGTCCACTACTGTAGCTCCATTGCAATCCCTTGGGGATGTGGAACTATTTTGTTTTTAAGTTGCCAGGGTTCTTTTGCTGGTTTCTTCTCATCTGGCTCCTCTTCTCTTATGTCTGGGTTAATAGGATTTCAGGCACATGTTGTCCTTTGCTGAGAACTTTCCTATTTAGTTAGGGGAATGAGAGGACCCTATATTGAGCTTTTGTGTCCTACTCTGGAATGCTGACCTATCTGAGGAGGGGCAGGCACACTGAAAGCCAGTAGAACAGCTGTTCTGTCCCCCCTCCCCCCACAGTGATTACCTCAGTTTGAGGCAGTGTTAGATGATCTTCAGATTGTTTCCCAGCTCACTGTTAGAAGTTCAAGTTGGGAGCTGGATGAAACCCTTTTCATGATGGCTATTATTGTGGGGTCACCCAGTGGAAGTGACTGTGGCAGCTGGATGAATCCATTTAGACAGTGTTCAACTGAGCTGTCAGCATTTTCATGAACCACCTTCAGGAGCAATGGCTGCTTAAGGCTGGGTAAGTGAGATCCCAAATGAAATGTTGCACCTTGGAAGGCTCTGCCAGTCCAGTGCTGAAGACTGAGGCCCTGGGGTCCCAGTGTGACTCTGAAATCTCAGATGTGGTATTGCAGACCTGGTAGGGGCCCTGGGACTACAGAGGAAAAGTCTGAGAATTGGATATTGTGACAGCATTAGGGCTAGATTTGAACATCATGGGGGAAGACTCATGGAGATAGGAGACTCTTCCACCAGCATGGAAATATCTGTGATATAAATCTTTAGAAGTGAAAACACCAGGTTAAAAGGTATATGAATCTATATTTAATTGGGAGTTGGGGAAAATATATATTTACTTTATTTACTTCTTGAATGAGCAAAGCTAGCGTACTTTACCCAGTGCAAAAAAGATTTAGGTAAAAGTGACAAGCAAGTCTATTTCATATTTATTTCCTTCAGATGTGCACTTCTCATCAGAGCAAACATTGTTAACCAGCTTCTTGTATTTGCCTAAGCACTAAGTACACATAAATATGCAGCTGAATATAGAAGAACCTCCCTTATTGCAGTGAAGTTTCTTTGTTTTGCATTATATAATGTAGGAGCAATGTTAGCGTCATTTTATAAGCTTGTTGAATATGCAGATTTTCACTCCCACCCCAGCCTACCCTTCCAAATCAAAATTTCTGGGACTATTATTCAGAAATTTTCATAATGACTACCTCTCCAGATGATTCTAACTCTCACTAAAGTTGAGCATCACTGGTCTCCAGAGATCAGAAAACTCACATCAAGAGAGATGTAAGTTTTGGTTTACCATACC
This sequence comes from Perodicticus potto, assembly GCA_963574655.1. Classification (NCBI taxonomy): domain Eukaryota; kingdom Metazoa; phylum Chordata; class Mammalia; order Primates; family Lorisidae; genus Perodicticus; species Perodicticus potto. The sequence goes on along the minus strand of CAUYRH010092930.1, from coordinate 19,670 downwards.
TCATCATCTTCTCATTAGGCTCAGACATATACTGTCATCATGGCAACCTTATCTGTAAAAAAATTATCCCAAAATGTAGGACTGATTTGACATTCAAAAATCAATCAATGCAAGCCACTAGGCAACCATTATAAGTCTCACATCACTCTAATTTCCAGAAATCCAGGGAGATGGGAGAAAAAGCATAGGTGAATATTTCTGTTTATAGGTTTTCATCTTCTTTGTCCAAAGCATGTTAATAAGTAGGCTCTTTTTTCCCCTTCACTCACATAGCTTGCCTTTCCTTTCATTCCTCCTCTTTTCATTCTCCTTCCTTTTCTCCTTTCATTCCTTTCTTTCATCTTTTTTTTTTTCTATCTTTCTCTCATTCTTGGTGCAGAGTTCACTTAATTCAATTAAGACACATAGGGGACCTGTGGCTAATGGAAATAGTCTGTCTGCATAAATACTCAATATAACCCCAAAGACATCCTGAAACAGTGAGCATTGTATATACATGTATCTGTATATACAAGAAAAAGGTTAAAAATAGCCACCGTAATGGTAAACAGTGGATTCATGGACACCTCTGGGAAATGGAATCTAAGGATGGGGTATAGGATATTTGATTTTTCAATAGGTAAATTTCTTTCTTTCTTTTTTTTTTCTTAGAGACAGAGTCTCACTTTGTCACCCTCGGTAGAGTGCCAGGGCATCACAGCTCACAGCAACCTCCAGCTCTTGGGCTTAGGCAATTCTCTTGCCTCAGACTCCTGAGTAGCTGGGACTACAGGTGCCCATCACAATGCCTGGCTATTTTTGTTGAAGTTTGGCCAGGGCCAGGTTTGTCACTCTTGGTATATGGGGCTGGTGCCCTACTCATTGAGCCATAAGCGCCACCTGATAAATTATAGATTGGTTAGATTTTTAATATAATTATATTATGTATTATTTTTAGAAAAGTAAAAAAATGTTTTAACTTTTCATGGGATCATATAATGGTGACACAGTTATTTTCTCTGTTTTACAAAAGAGATTTAGGGCATACAAGTTGTATGCCCTATTGTTTAAGCCAAAAATCTCAACCTGTTTTTATTTGGTTTCAATATAAATTTCTGACATTATTATGCCAGGTCAGACATCATGGAGAGGTTTAAGACTTTGTTCTTACTGTGAAACTGTTCTCCTTCTTATCAGTTTATCTTTTCACCAACAATATAGGAAATGCCCATGCCCCAAACTCACATTACTGATTTTAATTAATTAACCGCTACTTCACTGCCATTTAGAAAGACAAAAGTACATATAATTAACTTCTTTACTACTAACAAGTAAATTAGAGTTCCATATTAAATAATCACAATTTTATCATCCTTTCTGACTTTTCCTTTTGCATCTTTTTTCTTTATTGGCATGTTCATTCACCTTATTGAGTGTAACAGTTTATACATACATACATGTATATTTCTATAGAGAGACAGTGAGAGAATATTAATCTTCTCTCATGCATCATGAAAATATTTTTTCAGTTTACTGTCTGCCTTTTATTTTTATTTGAAGTGAAATTTTCTTTTCTTTTTTCTCTTTTATTCCCTTTTCTTTTCTTTTCTTTAGGACAGAGTCTCACTCTGTTGCCCAGGCTAGAGTGCCATTTCATCAGCCTAAGTCACAGCAACCTCAGACTCCTGGGTTCAAGTGATCTTCCTGCCTCAGACTCCCAAATAGCTGGGACTATAGGCATTCACCACAATGTCCAGGTAAGTTTTCTATTTTTAGTAGAAACAGGCTCTCGCTCTTTCTCAGTCTAGTCTCAAACTCCTAAGTTCAAGGAATCTTCCCACCTTAGCTTCCCAGAGTACTAGGATTACAGGCGTAAGCCACCAAGCCTAGCTCATTATTTATTTTTTAAACCCAGAGTTTTGCTGTGTTGCCCATCAGGGCTCAAACTCCTGGGCTCAAGTGAGCCTGCCACCTCAGCCTCCCGAGTAGTTGAGACTACATCTGGCCTGAAGTGACCCTTTTCCCCGCTCACTTTCTACTGCATTCCATTAGCTTGTCTATTTGATGCCAATACCACACTACTGTAATTATTTTAACCAAAACCAAATTTTAATATATCTGATTTGTGAAGTTCCAACTCATTTCTATTTTTATGCTCTATTCTTATAGCTTTGTTTTTTATTATACTCTTTAAAATTAGTTTTGTTTATCGGCCTTTCTGCCACTGAGTAAACTGTTTTGGATTTTGGTTCGAATGACTTTAATTTGAAGAGAACTGACACCCACACTATACAGAGTCTCCAACCAAGAAAATACTGGGTAGTTTCACATATGTAATAATGACAAAGATAATAATAATTTAGTTCATTGCAAGATTCCCTTCCATGATCCAAGTTGTTTATCATAAAAACAATACCGTCTGCATTTTTTGGTCTGTATCTCATTTGAGAGTTGTGATTACGGATATAATTGCTTATGTGCTTATTTATTCAAAAGGTATATTTCCATGCTCACAGTGTTGTTCAGTATAACTCCATCGAATATTTTGCCTTGCTGTGAAAAATGGGATGCCAGCTCCTCTTGCTCTCTGTGTCTTCTCTGTCACCATCAGAATCTGTGTGAATCTTGCATTCTCAGCCACCTGTGGTGAAAGGCAGGGGTGGGATGAGAGGGTAGGACTTGTCAGTCCCCTAGGAATTGTGATTTCATGCTTGGAATTGAAAGGGAAAGAATTATGTATTATACCATGCACCTGACCGGGATATTAAATATCCCTCGACAGCAGGCACTCAGAAGCAGTTTGCTGGCTCGACACCTGTGGCTCAACAGGCTAAGGCGCCAGCCACGTACACCTGAGCTGGCGGGTTCGAATCCAGCCCAGGCCCGCCAAACCACAATGGTGGCTGCAACCAAAAAAATGGCTGGGCGTTGTGGCGGGCGCCCGTAGTCCCAGCTACTTGGGAGGTGGAGGCAGGAGACTCGCTTGAGCCCAGGAATTGGAGGTTGCTGTGAGCTGTGATGCCACGGTACTCTATCCAGGGTGACAGTTTGTGGCTCTGTCTCAAAAAAAAAAAAAAAGAAGCAGTTTGCTGGTGTCACTGTTTAACCATAACCCGCCCATCAAGGCAGTGTTTTACTCTCCCTTATTTGACTTCATGCAGCCTTTACTGTGATTATCTGACCCCATACATTGCCTTTTTCACCAATTTCCCCCCAACAGTGACAATTTGAAGATGTTACATGATATCACTGTCTGCCAGAGACAGCAGGGAGTGGGGGTTGGGAAGGACCAGTCCCCAACCAAGGCAGCCTAGCTTGGCATGGCAGCAGTGAGGGTCCATGGTGGTGTCACCTAAGGGTCTCTCTTCCTGCAGCCTTAGGAGGTCTGAAGCTGAGGCACTGGAGTTCAGAAAGGTCAAATAGGAATCCTGTTTTTTAGTGGTGAACGTGCCCCCTGCAGGCCACCTACCTTCTCTACTCCGTCCCTCCCAAACTTCCTTCTCCCACTTCCCAGTGGTCTGGGATGACACCCAGTTGGAAAGCCTCACTGAGGTCACCTATAAATGTTGGAGTTCTTCTAACAAGTGGACAACTCACCTTGGGCAGCCACCACAAGAGTAAAGAGGTGAGGGGATGGAAGTTGAATCTTTCCCCTCCTATAACCAAGGCTCAGGGTTTTCATCTCCAAAAAGATAAAGAAATGCAGGAGTCAAGTGACTTGGCTAAGACTTCCCAGCTCCCTATTGGATGGATAAAGCACTTGGCATAGGCCCAGGAATAGGAAAGGGACTCAGAAAAGCAACTCTTATTGTTAACATCAGAACTCAAGTCAGCTCAGGCCCAGCCCAATTCTCCCTTTCCCTATACCACAATGTCTGGCTTCAAGGACATTATGTTTGATTTCATAAAATGGATTTTAAATACATATTTCTCCAATTTCTTCTATTTTTTTAATTATAAACACAATGACCTTTCTAAATGATTGAATGTCACTTGAGGATTTCTGATTTGTTTGTTTGTTGTTGTTGCTGCATTTAGAAGGGAAGGATGTAGAGACTAATGACAAAAATTGATTCTCCTTTCCATTTTCTCCAAGTTGTGCTTAGTTAAGCACTTCTAATCTTTAAATAGGATTCCTTTGGCTAGCAAGCAAGGCAAATGTCCCAAATGCAAGCAATCTCAGAAATCCATACATTCACAAATCAAGAGTGCCAACTCATTTTGACTACCTACCCACTCTTTTTCAATGTGTTGGGAAGTTCCTTTTTTCACCAATAAGAAATGCTGTATGTTTGAACAGAAAATGGTTTTTGGAGAATGTTGTACAGTGAGTCCAAAGGGTGCCGCATGTCCTTTTGCTGCATGTTTTAGGGGAGACCTGGAGATTAGTTGTTTCTTTTAAGAAAAAAGAAAATAAATGATAATTATATTAACTATTATTTGAACAAAACTTTCAAACTAGTGTTCCTTGGATGTCATATTTCTTCAGTTTAGTTCAACTGACCAGTGTTTTATTGAGCACCCACCCACCAGGTGCTCGGCCCATGCCAGGCCCTTTGGATAAAGTGCAAAGTGGAATGTTCTATGACAGAATGTGGAATGCTCTGAGCCCAGCATGCCACAGCAAAACAGTGACAAGCCAACTGACCCAACACCGGAGATTCAAGGGGAATTTCCTGAGTGTGCGTTGGTCGGACCAAATGAACAGGGCTACTGTTGTAAAATGCACAGCAAGGAACTGTGGGAGGTAAGCCTTGTGAAATAAACAGGGCTGTGTCGAAAGGTTCTGGCTCACCATGCTAAGGAGTGTCAGTAGCTGTTAAGGAGTTTACCCAGGGTTTTAACAGAATAGCTTAAATGTGTATCCTAAATAAATTAGTCTGGTAGTTGTGGAGAGGAAATTTACAGAAGACGCTAAAGTTACTGTCCAGGCACAACAGTAGTAGCAAGAAGAATTTTTAAGAAATATTTAGAATGTAAAATTGTAGATTGAGTGGGTATTGAGTATGAGGGAGAAAAAAATGTCTCTGATGACTCACTTAATTTATATCTTATGGGAGGAAGAAATACAAAAAAAAATGTGTTACTTCATTTATCAATTTACCAAGCCTACGTGTTGTAGGAAAAAAGAAAAGTTTTATAGGACTGATAATTCAAAACGGAATGTTGGTTATAATTAATATTCTGTTCTCTTCTGAGTACCAAAGTGGAGTTTAGGCATGTTACACAAAGGTGATATATTAAAAAACCTCAGATTTGTCAAATAAATAAAATACAGGTGATTATTCTCTTTATGAAAGGATTCTTTGTTTTATAAAATAAATCTTTATATGACACCTTTACAGTGTCAGTTCTAAATATGATTTGACTAATATATTCCTCATAAACATACCTATTTTTTGAAAACATTGATTTATTTTTCTTTCCAAAGTATTTTTTAAGTGGCAGATCAGTGTTTTCTAGGATTTATTCATTCATTTAGTTAAGAAATATTTACTAGATTTCTACCTATTCTCTTTCAGACACTATCTTATGCATTTCAGTTATAGCATCAAATGATACAGTCAAAAGTTCTTATCCTTGTAGAATTTACATTATAATGAATTATGCCTTTTTAAAAAATGGGATATTTTACTTATCCTGCTAGTTTTTAAGGTATTTTCTAGGACAGTGCTTAGCACATAGCAAGAATCTTCTTTATATTTATTCCAGTGAATAAATTCTTAAAACCTGAAAGTGCCACTAATAATACATTACATAAATTATTTCACAATTTGAAATATTCTAATCTATTATCAGATTCAGATGAGACACCAGACTATGTAGTTTTGTTCTGTTTTTTTAATTTTATCTACTTTTAATCGCCTGATATACAGTCCAAAAGTCATTTGGTATATCTGTTCCATTTTTCATTTATAGCAACATATACATTAGATTTAACGCTTTAATGTAGTTTTTGACCAAATGAAATAAATATTGTTTTCATTACATAGAGTTCTCAGAAGTCTACACCAAAGTTCTGAGTCACGTTTTGTTTTATTTCAAATTAATATGAGGGAACAAATTTTTAGATTGCATTGTTCTCAATTCTAAGGTAAAGTTCCAGTTGTAAAAGAACCCCCTCACCCAGGGGCCCTGGTATATACCCTTACAATGTGCACAATAAGTGAGATCCTGCCAAATGCCCTCCCTTCTCCTGTCAATCATCCTCCCTGCTCCCCCCTCCCCTTTATATCCTTTCCCTCCCTGCATGCTAAACTATATTTGTGTTTTATTGTTCATATGAGCATTAATTGTTTATATATTGGTTTCATATTAGTATTGAGTACACTGGATATTTATTTTTCCATTCTTGCAATATTTTACTAAGAAGAATGTGCTTCAACTCCATCCAGGTAAACGTAAAAGATGTAAAGTTGCCATCTTTCTTATGGCTGAATGGTATTTGTGGTATATATATACCACAATTTGTTGATCCATTCATGGGTTGGTGGGCATTTAGGTTGCTTCCATGACTTGGCAATTATGAATTGAGCCGCAATAAACATTCCAGTGCAAATGTCTTTATGGCAAAATGATTTTTATTCTTCTGGGTATATACCTAGTAATGGAATTGCGGGATCAAATGGAAGGTTAACTTTTAGTTCTTTGAGGATTCTCCATACTCTTTTCCACAAAGGTTGTATTAGTTTGCAATCCCACCAGCAGTGTAGAAGTGTTCCCTTCTCTCCACACCAGCATCTGCAGTTTAGGGACTTTGTGATGTGAGCTGAGCTAATCTTACTGGAGTTAGGTGATATCTTAGAGTGGTTTTGATTTGCATTTGTCTGACGATTAAAGATGATGAGCATTTTTTCATGTGTTTGTTGGCCCTTCATCTGTCGCCTTCACAGAAATTTTGGTTTTTTAAATAAATTCAGACATATGGTTATGTGTTAGGGAAAAAAAGACACTATGAGTTGAATATTTCTATTTTGCTCATTTAATCCCTCATCAAATAGTGTACTGTCTTTGCATCACTTCAGACTCACATACCAATATAAAACATTCTAGCCCTGCATCATTATGTTCCCCGGCTCACTGAAGACTTTACTAATGAATTACACTGCCTGCACATTTTACAGAGCACTTTCATATACTAATGGAAAGGAGAAATTTTAAAGCCATTGCTATTTGTTAGGTTAGACTGGAAGGCTGATGAAGGTAGTGGATTGATTTGAGAGAGGATCTTTCTTAACCTTTGGTCTTTCTTCCATCCTAGAATGCAGACCATATGACTGGGGTTCCAGGAGCCATTCTGGGCCATGCAGTGACCTTGAGAATAGAGAGTAGAAACCTAGCTACTGATGACACCATAGAGCTATAATATCAGACCTGCCATTGTCTACCTTGTATATAAGAGAGAAATTGATCTTTATCTTGTTTCAGCCACCCATATTTTGGGTCTTTCTGTTATATCCAGCCAAATTTAATCCTAACACCTACAGCTTGTAGATGTTCATCACCAGCTAAGAGTTAGACTCCCTCTACTGGAGAAATCTATTGTTAACTCACTTATTTTTTTTTCCTTCAAGCCGCTCTTAAATACCCTTTAAAACTGATTTTGGTCAAGTTTATGAGTAAGGCTGGGGAAAAGGTAAGCAAACTGATTTGCTTAAGATCCCATTTGCATGGGTGAGGCATGGGGCTGAGTGCTCCCACCTAACCAGATGCTAGTCTATATGACCTACTGGCAGGGAAGAAATCAACCACTTCTGGTCAAATTATTTTTCTTTTTGTGTATATCTTAAAAGAAAAAATATGCATAAGTCTTATAGATTAGTAAACCAGGAAAGCCCAAGAACAACATGCAAAAACTGGGTTGATATTGTGTCTCTTACATCTACTGAGATAGAAAACTTCTAACCCCACATCATTACTTTCCCCCACCTCACTACAGACATTACTAATCAATCCTATACTCTTGCCTCTGAAGCTTTGTCAATGTAACCTATCAACCAAATCTTTTCTTTGTTTGCACATTAGCACCTTGCAAATGCATTTAATATCACCTCTTTTTAGGTTACCAACCTCTTGTTTGGTAATTAGCTGTTACAGGGTACTAAAATGGGATTCTAACTATCTCCATTTTAGCTAGGGTCCAAATTCTTTTTTTGCAGTTTTTTGGCCGGGGCTGGGTTTGAACCCACCACCTCTGGTATATGGGGCCGAGCCCTACTCCTTTGAGCCATAGGCACCACCCTAGGATCCAAATTCTTAAACTAAAATTATGGGCTTTTAGAAGGAGATGTTACATAGAACTTGGGGAGAAGATGGCCAAAACTAGTTTTATGACAGCTAGTCATATATATCTGGCATCTATTTAACAGGTATATGGAAGGTTGGTCAAGAGTTGAGGAGGCATACAAAACATTCCCTCAGTAAGGACCTTTGCAGGACTAAAGGCTTCAGAAATCAAAGTAGGTGCTTCCTCTTTCCTTAAGCCAAGTGGTGGAAGCATCAAGGGCCTACTTGTTAAGTTTATGTGTTCCCTGGAGCTCAGGGCATGGGTACAGGGACACAGGGCATTGTTGTACCTGTTGCCACCCATAAGAAAAAAACTCGGACCCCCATTCAAGCTCAAATCGGATGGTGATTTGTTACACCTGCGCAGGGGACCATCACTCCTAGGAGTGGGCGGCCCCCGAGAGAAAAGCAGACAGCCTTTTATACCCTTTTTTGTTGCTATGAGGCAAGCCAAGCAAAACGTGACGGTTAGCCTGGGGTGGGGTTACAATATGGTGGTTGGCTCAGGTTGCTGCATGGCAGTTGGCACGGGGACAGCTTGGAAAGCTCAGTAGCTTGGGAAACTCAGTAACCTGGGGAAATTCTGCTTGAGTAAGTTTTCACTATTGTGTAGCTGTAGCTAGGGAGTCAGGGAACTCAGAGAACTTCCTCATCAGGAACCTGTTCTCGGAATTAACCCAAGGGGGGGCACGCTGAGGACCAAGGCCGAGGCAGACTGAGACAGACTCGGGTCTTTTGGGGGCTGTTGGCCTATAACAGCATGAGTATAGGATAGGACAAGAAAATGGAAAGGAGCTGGGCGCAGTGGCTCTCACCTCTAATCCTAGCACTCTGGAGGCCAAGGAGCATGGACTGCTTGAACTGAGGAGTTCAAGACCAACCTGAGCAAGAAGGAGACCCTGTCTCTACTAAAAATAGAAAAATTATTTGGGTGTTGTGGTGGGTGCCTATAGTCCCAGCTACTTAGGAGGCTGAGACAAGAGGATCTCTTGAGCCCAAGAGTTTGAGGTTGCTATGAGCTATGACATCACAGCACTCTACCCAGGGTAATTGAGTGAGACTTTGTCTCAAAAAAATGAAAAGGATCAAGACTGTGGCTATTGGCCTACAGTGGCCAAGCAAAGAGAACAGAGACAGAGCAGCTTGTATCCCAGACAGGGGCTAGGGTGTGTGAGTTTTCCTTTGCCTCAGGTAGACCAGAGGGAGGATGGGGGCCATAAAGGCTTCTCTTTGCTGTTGGGGTGAGGCCAAATGACTGTAGAAGGATCTAATAGTGGAGGTGCAGGGCTTAAGGAAGGGGTGGAAAGCAGGCTTCCAGGATGGTGAGAGCTGCAGTGGGAGATTCCTGGTGAGTGAGGAACTCTCCAACAAATCCACAAAATTGCTCAAAGAGAGTCAACCATGAGCATCCACCAAACCCTAATGGTACAATGCCAGATCAGGAAACATGACTGTTCCAGCTTTCCCTAGTCTCTTTTGCCCCTGGGGCACCATTCTGAAAGGGTTAGAAACCTCAGCCACTCAAGGGGAGAGAGCAAGGTGAGACTGGGTGTCAGCAGGTGATAGATGCAGCCAGTTAAACGACTCTTACCCCACTATGAGTTTCACACCCAACCCAATACCATTCTCACTTCGTTGAAAGCTTGGAGTGTGAATATTTGGACTGGACACCTGGTTGCTGCAGTGACACTGCTGGTATAATACAAAGGTCAGGCAGGGGGTTGGGGTCTACAAGAGAGTTCATGCAGAGGCAGGGAAAGAACCAGTTCTTGGAAGAGCTCTAAAGGGCCACAAGAAAAGATCAAAATTTTCCATGCTGTCCTCTACTGCTCCAACCTTCTTTGGGCCCCATTTGCTCAGAAAAGCAGCCATACCCCATTCACTCTCAGGCACCTTATGGCCCATAGACAAATTGTGAGCCCAAGCAATGAAGCACTGGTGCCTTCTGAGAGAATTTTTCCCCAGCTGCACCTGAAAATTGGAAAGGATATTTCCTGACACCTGGAGCATGAGAAGAATAAGAATGGATCAATTCAAAAATGTCACATCAGGGCGGTGCCTGTGGCTCATCGAGTAGGGCGCCGACCCCATATACTAAAGGTGGCAGGTTAAAACCTGGCCTCAGTCAAACCGCAAAATGGAAAAATAGCCAGACATTGTGGCGGGAACCTGTAGTCCCAGCTACTTGGGAAGCTGAGGCAAGAGAATCACCTAAGCCCAGGAGTTGGAGGTTGCTGTGAGCTGTGTGATGCCATGGCACTCTACCTAGGGAGATAAAGTGAGTCTCTACCAAAAAAAAAAAAAAAAAAAGTCACATCAATTTTTGAATCTATGACCTTCCTTCATGACATTTGAACAGCAACACATTGAGTTTGTTGGATCACTGGGAAAATTTAAACAACTTAAATTTTCACTATGTTTCAAATAAAGAAACCTGTTGTTAGGAAATTTTGCAGTAGCCAGGGGCATCTCCAGAATACAATTAGGACTAGATTTCTCTTAAGCTGAAACATCATGGGGCCAATTGTCATGTTCTTCTGGAACTCATAAAAGCCACTTGTCATAATTATAAAAAGTTTAGTAAGAACCATAGGCTTATTGGAAAATGTACAAATAATAGTTTGCTTTTCTTTCTGTACTTTTTTCTAGTTCAATTTTATGTGGTTTATGGGTTGTATTTACTTTTCTACAAAGAAAAGATGTACATCAATTGTACTTTTTGATCCCCGGGTCACTCTTGCTTCTGTCATACACTTTTAATTTAAAGAGTGAGGTACTTAGCTGTAAGCATTACCCAAGTAATTTATAGTAATGCAAAACTTGGCTCAATAAGCCGATCAATAATCTCCATAAGGTCTAGGCCAGATACAGAGACAGTTACAGAAAGTCATTATCTAATTGGAAATATTTGCTGGGACACCAAATTTCCAAGTGACCTTAACTGAACATTCTCTTAGCCCAGAAAGTATAATAGATTGTCCTTGAAACAGCACTCAGACAAGGGCATTTCTCTGTAATATCATGCATCAGAGAACAAATTACCTAATTGGAACTTTCCAATTTCATTTTCCCTTTCTGCTTGGCAATACATCAAGAAGGAGGCCAAAATGAGCTACAGTATTTCTTTTAGCAAAGTTCAAAAACCCTGAAGTATTCCTGTATGTAGATTCCACCTGAATTCATTTCATTATGTTACAGTCTATCTCCTCATCCCCTGCTTTATACAGAACAAATGAAATAGCTATTTGTAGTCCTCAGTAGACACACATGGATAGGATGTCCTGTGTGAAAGACCAGTAAGTTTAAAAGTAGTAGGAAAATAATACATTACTAAAGTAATGAAATGCTGTTAGGCACAGTCCCAGTTTAAGGATCTAGATCAGTGATTTTCACCTAGTGTGCTGTAAGAGGATCTTACATACATAACGTGCGTTATGAAAATTTTTAAAGATCATTAATTGTTTTTGAAAGAAGTTCAAAGCACCGTAAGTATATTCTTTTTACTTTTTTGGAAGGGGAGGATCAAGATAATTTAAGTGTGCCATGGAAGTTTAACTATAGGTTCATGTGTGCCAGGAGATAAAAAAGGGTTGAAAAACACCAGTCAAAACCTAGATTTTGCTCAATTTAGCAGAATCCCTGCCTCGAGCACAGGACAGGGAGCTCCTCTGAGAACACCAAGACCCTGGGGCCCCTTTGGGTTTAGAGATATCCTGAGGAGTTGTCTTCATGGCAGCTGGACAGAAGCAAGTTTTGTGGCACTGTAGGGGTCATCCTTGCTAGTCAGTTAGCTGGTGAGGATGGGGGTGGTAGAGCCCAAGTTCATCTTGTATAGCATGGAGAATGGGGAGGGAGGCTTCCACCGCATAAGGCTGGGTGATTAGCAAGGAAGACACCATTCAGGGCAGCTCCTGGACATATGAGAGGGACCGTGCACTAGGCAACCCACGAGTCTACCCCTCCTAACCATCCCCCTCTAGATTCCTGCATTGCACCACCGCCTCCCTCTGCATTGATAATTCCCTCTTTCTCAGCTCCCAGGCAGCTCGGTCTCCACCCCATCACCACTGGTGCAATTCCCTCATCTCTGTCTCTGTGAGTACCTATGCACACACATCCCAGCCCTCCCAAACCACTATATCCTCCTCTTTATTCTCAGCAGACTTTGAGCTGTCCATCTAAACTACAGCCCGAAAGCTACCAGCCCCAAACAATCTGGATTCCCCTTCCTTAAGCACTGAAAAGTATTCATCTCCAGAGCTCTTTGAAAACTTTCAGATACACCCAGATCCTAGTCCTACAATACAGCCCAGTGGGGAAGACTGATAATCTCACACCAAACGCACAACTCTGGGTAACGACACGTTGCCTAGAACGTTCCCTCAGGAGAACTCTAGGTTTGCCCAAAAGCAAGCCATAAAAATAACATGTCGTTTTCTATGTCAAAGATGTCCTTACCTTTTTAAATGACACTCTGAGTTAAATTGTGGCCTCCAATTTACATAACTTTCAGACATCATAAGAGACCTATTCAAGAACTGACTGGGAAGTGGGTGGGTGGAAGGCTCCCAAGTTAACCAAAGCTTTCTTCCTAAAATGGTTTCTAGGTTCACTCCAGCACATAGAGCTAACGGTACTCTAAATTTCTAGGCCACATGTTGTAATATTTTTGCCTGAAAAGATCTTTATTTCTCCATTAATAATGATGTCTAACAATTGTGCATACACACTGTGTGCCAGTTATATGGTATGGAATCTTCACGGCGCCCACATCAGCACCACCAGGAGAAGCTGAGAGCCACAGACCCATGTGACGGGAAGCATGTGGGGGTGCGTGGGTGTGTCCTAAGTAGTTTGAGCCTTTTTCTGTGCTTTTTATCCTCTTCCAATTCTATGAAACAGTTCCTATTACCACTTCTGTTTTACAGTTGAAGAAACCAAAGGAAATAAAGTTAAGAACGGATGGATTCCAACCAATATAATTTCAGGATTGCAAAAATAAACACGCTTAAAGTTTTCACCACAAAAAGCCAATTTGTTTCTGAAAACCTCACGTGAGGGCACATACCCAGCACACTACTCCATCGTCCTTTCCACCACACACTTGCCAGAACATCAAAGGATGTCTTTAAAAATATTTAATAATATGGGAAAATGATATCTTATTGTAGTTATTTTAATCATCTTTATTTTAAATTCTCTGTTTTCTAGTGCTTTAATTTTGTAGTTTTTCTGAATTTTGTGAGTAGTAAGGATGGCATGATTCCTAAATAAATAGACTAAAGGCTTCACTGTTTTACCTGGAACTGGCCTTAACCATTTTATTTGTAAAAGGAAAGAAAAATTTAAAACAGAGAAAGGCTAAAAATTATCAGCCCTTCCACACTTCTCTGGCTTGCTCCAGACAAAAGAACAGCTTCTTTACTTTAAAGAACCAGGAATAACTTTGCTGTGTTCCTCTTCTGAGCAGCTAGAGCCATGGCACCCATATCAGCACCACCAAGAGAGGCTGAGAGCAACAGACCCACGTGATGGGAAGCATGTGGGTGAGCGTGTGTCAAAAGTAGTTTGAGCCTTTTTCTGTGCTTTTTCTCCTCTTCTGGCAAAATCATCACTGGTGACAGTCATGTTACTGTGTCTGTGCATGCTGAGAGTCTTATGCAACTCAGTGAATATGTGGCTATCAAACATGCCAATCCCAACACCTATGCTCAGATATAGGGAAGTAGATCAAACAGAGGAGCCTATTCCTGCTGCAGTGCCTTTCACGGTGCATCAGAGAGTTGCGACAAACAGGATGATGAGTGTTGCAAGTGTGGAGACCACAAGCCACCTGCTGCCACTCCCTGGCACCCTGGAACTTCATCGTTGCCTCTTTCTCGGTGCTTTCCTGCCAAATAGTGTCTGACACGGTGCAAGAGGGCAGTGCTTTATGGAAAGACTGTAGATGTAAGCATAGTCTAACAGATGATCAGGCAAGAGAAAAACAAGTCAGATTACCAGCTATTTTAGAGTACATTGAAATTCCCAAGTGTAATGACCTCCAAATGCAAACCATTGTTTTCAACCAGTTATGACCAAAAGAGCTAAAAAAAAAACAACAAAAAAACAAAACTGAGAAACAGCAGGTGAGAGACCGTACCCTCAAAAGAAACAGGCTTCTGTCTTGGCTAGCTTGTGTCAGACCAGATTCTGCCAAAGATTACCGCGAAATGTGTTTTAAAGAAGCTGCACCTTCTATAAGATGACATAACGACTGCTCTAGGGAAGCCATAACCATGTTCAGATAAAAGGTATATTTGTTTCACATTGCTGCTACAACAAATTACCACAAATTGGTGCCTGAAAACCATGATCTCCAACCTTTTTGGCACCAGGGACTAGTTTCAAGGAAAACAATTTTTCTACAGAGGACAGGGTGGGAGTGGATTCTCCGAAGGAGTGTGTGATCTAGTTTGCAGTAGGGTTTGTTCTCCTATGAGAATCTAATGCCACTGCTGATCTGACAGGAGGCAGGGGAATGGGGAGTGGCTGTAAGTACAGAGGAAGCTCTGATTACTCACCTGCCACTCACCTCCTGCTGTGCAGCCCTGTTCCTGATACCGGTCTGCCACCCTAGGGTTGGGGACCACAGCCTTAAAACATTACCACGCAGTTCTGGAGATGTGAATTCTGAAATGAGTCTCACTGGCTTAAAATTAAGATGTCAATAAGGATGTGTTCCAGCTTCTAGAGACTCCAAAGGAAAGTCTGTTTTCTTGTCTTTTCCAGCTTCTAGGCAGTGATTTTCAATGGTGTGCTGTGAGAGTGTTACCAGAATTTCTTTCTGCAGTAGGTTCTTGGTCTCGTGGATTCGAAGAATTAGCCCACAGACCACAGATCAGTGGTAAGATAGGATTTATTAGACAGAAAGGAATACAGAGGAATAAAAAGCACCAGAGCTTCTGGCAGAGGAAAAAACTCAAGTTGGAAGTCATCATGTGGGTCCTTTGTCTAGAGGTATATGGTCTTGAAAATTACATTAGCCCAGGACTTGGAAGATGGAAAAACACCTTTTCAGTATAAGTAAGAGTATTAACAAATGAATGAATGTAGTCCCTCCAGCTAGGTGCAAAATGTCAGCATGTTCCTTTCATGAAATTACCCAGGCTTAAGAAAACTGTGGTCCCTTGTCCAGCCGTGAATGGAGGAACCCTGTATCAAGAGAATCTGAGGTGTGTTGAGAAAATTTTTAAAGATCATCAATTAAATTATTATCTTTTTTTTTTTTTTGAGACAGAATTTCACTTTGTCATCCTCGGTAGAGTGCTGTGGCATCATAGCTCACAGCAACCTCCAGCTCTTGGGCTCGAGTGATCCTCTTGCCTTAGCCTCCCAAGTAGCTGAGACTACAAGCGTCGGCCATAATGCCTGGCTATTTTTAGAGATGAGGTCTGGCTCTGGCTCAGGCTGGACTCCAACTCTTGAGCTCAAGAGATCCACCTGCCTCAGCCTCTCAGAGTGCTAGAATTATAGGCATGAGCCACCACATCTGGCAATTAAATTACTTTAAAAAGAAGTTGCAAGCACAATAATTACATTTTTTTTACTCTTTTTTTTTGATCAATATCAGTTAAGTGTGCCACAGAAGTTTAACTTCAAGTGTGCCGTGAAATAAAAAAGTTTGAAAAAACACTGTTCTACAAGTGTTCTGTATTCCATGGGTCATGGCCTCATTCCTCCACCTTCAAAGCCAGCAATGTCAGGCTCAGTCTTTCCCCCACTAACATACCTCCAATTCTTTCTCTCCTACCTCCTAGTGATTACACTAGACCCACCCAGATAATCCAGGAAAATCTCCACATCGCAAGATCAATCTGAATTTAGTCTGGAACTTCAATTCCCCCAATGCCATATAACATAACATACTCTCAGGTTCTGGAGATCAGGAGGTAGACATCCTGGGTGTGGAGAGGCTGTTTTTCTGCCTACCACAAGAAGATACACAAGAGTCTTCAGTTTAGTATCTCTCATCCCAGGGCAACCTTCAAGGCAGAACGATTATAAAGTAAGAACCTGAGGCTTTGAGATTTTAAGTAATTTTCTCAAAGACATTCTGCAAGTAAGAGATAGAGGTAGAACATAACCCAGATGAAAACCCATGTGCATCCTCCCCTCCTTACTCCCATTCATAAGACAATTACTGAATGTCTTCACCAGATGGACCCTGAATCCTACTCGGTAAGAACCTCGGAGGAAGTTCGGAGTGATGAGAAAGAGGACAATTGGCTTCTACTTCATATTGTATCTCAAGCACTGCCTGACTCTGGAAAATGTTTTAAAACTTTCAGATTCTCCGGATCCTCAGTCATGAAACAGGGATTTGGACTAGATGGTGTCTAATATACTTTTCAGCTCTAAAATTCTGTAATTGAATGATCTTATGGGTGAAACCACAATGCTGCAGAATCGCGCCACTAGAAGCATGGTTTGCCAACCACTACCAGTCCACAACTATACAGAACCTGTTCACCACAAGATAAGGTGCTTAAGCAGAAAGGTTTAACACTTACATCCATAAGTGCACATTTAATTCTGCTGTCATTTTATTTTATTATTTATTTATTTATCTTATTTATTTTATTACTTATTTTTATCTTATTTATTTATTTATCTTATTTATTTATTTTATTTTATTTGTGGTAAGACTTTCATAGTGAAGGAAGCAAAGCAGTGCATTAATTTATAATACCTTCTGGCACCATTATCTTATCTCCTTGCAGATTGTAAGTAGCGTTGATATAGAAAAACTTCAAGGTTCAGAGGGGTAATATCAGAAACATTTTAGAGAATGACAGCTGGATTTTTTGTCTATTTGTTTGTTTTAATGATAGAAAAGAAATTGTATCTAACAAGTATTTGTAAAAATATAAATGAGAATAATACATTTTGGATATTTGGCGGTGCTTGTGGCTCAACGGGCTAAGGCGCCAGCCAAGTACACCGGAGCTGGCGGGCTCGAATCCAGCCTGGACCCGCCAAACAACAATGATGGCTGCAACCAAAAAATGGCTGGGCATTGTGATGGGCGCCTGTAGTCCCAGCTACTTGGGAGGTAGAGGCAGGAGACTCGCTTGAGCCCAGGAATTGGAGGTTGCTGTGAGCTGTGATGCCACAGCACTCTACCCAGGGTGACAGCTTGAGGCTCTGTCTCAAAAAAAAAAAAAAAATACATATATATATATTGTTGCATGGTTCAGTTATGGCTTTTTGCCTTCTCTGGAAAAAAAAAAAAAAAAAGGATGTCCTAAGTAAAGGACAAATCTTTCATCCTGTAAGCCAGAATAAAGAAGATATGTAAAAAAGAACTACACCCAACTCTAGCCGATATGTATCATAAGCAAGAAATAATCCTTTTTTATTATAAGCCCTGCGATTTTGGACTCTCTTGATACTACAGTCTAACCTAACAAAATCTGACTAATGGAAGTTATAGACCTTTGATAAGAGAGGAAAGAACTTTTTGATCTTTTAACACCTTGTGATTCAGAAAGTAACAATTCAAAATTTTTACCCTCAGCTTGTTTGATTAATTTGAGAAAGTTGGTGTTTTGTACCTCAGCTTTTATTTTTTCAGAGTATTGAATCAGTAGTAGTAACATTTAAAAGCACATTATGAGAAAGCACTAATTTTTAGGAAGAAATATACATATTTTTAAATACAAGAGAAAATTCTATTATGTGATAGATGTTTGTGTACAAACTGCCTTTATTTCATTTCACTGTTAAGTAAAAATTTCGCTGAGATTAGAATTTTAAGCTGATGGCCATTTTATTTCAGTACTTTGACGTTGATCTTTTGGATCTATAAACAAATCTGTTCTCTATATAATTAATATTTCTTTGTTGGTAACCTGTGAATGATCTCATTGCATTTAATATTCCCTCTTTGTCTTTAATGTTCTGAAGTTTTACTGTGATATGAATAGTGTGGATTTGGCTTTAGTTTTTATGCTTGGGAAATTAGTATTCTTTAATTTGAGGCTGAATATTGTTTCTTTCAGAAAATTTTAGAAACTAGCTCTTTGTTAGTTTTCCCTCTACACTGTCTATGTTCTACTTCTAGATTTTTTGCTAGATGTACTTGTTAATGTCTTCTTTAATCTTCCACATCTTTTACCTTCTCATTTACATTTTCATTTACTTATTTAAGTATATTGCATTCAAGATCATTTCCTCACATTTATCTTCCGATTTTCAACTATTTCTAATATGCTATTTAATTTATACATTGCATTTTTTTAAATGACTTTTTCTTTCTAGAAATGTTTGATTTGTCATCAACTTTGACTTTTTCACCATAACTATTCTTTTATTATGATTCCTAATCCCATTAAAATTAAGTTATCATAAATATTCATCTCTTATAATTTCTTTCAGGTTATATTGTTATCTCAAATTCTTTTTTTTTTTTTTTTACTTCATATATGATCTGAAATATTTTTATCGAACTATTTAACATAGCCTTCATGGCATTATCTTAATCAATATATGTATACATTGGTATTCTGCATTTAGTAAGTTTCACCTGTACCCTTCTAAAATGCACCGTAGGTGTGATCCCACCAATCCCTCCAACCTCCCGTCCCCTCCCTTGCCCTTTTCCCCATATTCTTGTGCTATAATTAGGTTTTAGCCTTCATATGAAAGCTATAAATTAGCTTCATATTAGGGATCAGTACACTGGATACTTTTTCTTCCATTCTTGAGGTACTTTGCTCAGTTTGGTCATCTTTCTAAGCTTTTATACCTGTGTTGTCTGACTCCAATGACCCCAACCTTCATCTTGAATTGAGCCATGCGGCGTAGTAGTTACCCAAAATGATAGTTTGTCTTTTTCATTTTAACAAGTTCTTTTATCCCACAACCTTAGGAAATGTAAATGGAGAACAATTTTTGTAAAATTATCAGGAAATGAAGTGGCTTATATATACAGTATAATTTCTGGGCAACTAAATCTTAAGTTCTTTTTTTTTTCCATAGGTGTGGCCCCACCAATTACCCTCCCCCCACCCCAACCGCCCCTGTCCCCTCCCTTCCCATATTCTTGTGCTATAGTTGGGTTATAGCCTTCATATGAAACCTTTAAATGAGCTTCATAGTAGGGCTGAGTACATTGGATACTTTTTCTTCCATTCATGAGATACTTTGCTAAGAAGAATATGTTCCAGCTCCATCCATGTAAACATGAAAGAGGTAAAGTCACCATATTTCTTTAAGGCTGCATAGTATTCTATGGTATACATGTACCACAATTTCGATTCAAGGGTCGATGGGCACTTGGGCTTCTTCCATGACTTAGCAATTATGAATTGGGCTGCAATAAACTTTCTGGTACAGATGTCTTTGTTATAATGTGATTTTTG